>JARYGA010053868.1:0-22323 GCA_030545235.1 Helianthus tuberosus | reverse complement strand
GAATATTGTTTTTCTGCTGATAATAATGAACTAATCCTTTCTATGCAGAGTTTAGGTGACAAGGTTAGGTGGCCAAGGAAGAATTACAAACCGCCTGCCACCAAAGACGAATCGAAATGGTGTGCTTACCATGGGGATTCTGGTCATCTCACAGATGAGTGCATAGCATTAAGGAAGGAGATAGGTTATCTTTTGAGCAAAGGATACTTGAAGGAATTGCTTGGAAGGAAAAAGTCAAGGACCAAGGATCCTGAGAAAGTTCCTGAAAAAGCTCCTCCTCCACTAGCTGATGCTCAAATCATCCATTTCATCTCCGGAGGTTCTCAGCAGCTAAGAGACATGCAAAGGAAACAAAGATGGAGAATAGGGACAAACCTGTTCGAACTTCCATCCTTACCCAGGAAAAAGTCATATACTTTGATGGGGATGACCGTGTCGACATACATGATCCTCATCATGACGGTTTGGTTATTACATTATTTATATCTAACCATTTTGTTCGCAGGATTCTCATTGACCGAAAAAGCTCAGTGAACATAATCCAGTTGGATGTCCTCAATAGAATGGACATCCTTGAATCCGATATTGTCCAAAGATCATCTGTCCTTGTGGGGTTCAGTGGAGAGATAAAGATTACATTGGGGGACATCAAACTTCCTATTTACATAGAGGGAGTTAATTCTTTTCAAAAATTTTGTGTCATAGATTGCTTATCCTGCTATAATGTTATCCTTGGCAGGCCATGGATACATGATATGAAGGCAGTCCCCTCAACATATCATCAATGTGTCAAGCTCCTAACTCTATGGGATGTGGTGAAGATAGAAAGTGATCAGCAGGAGGCAAAGAACTGTTACACTTCTTCATTGAAGCCAACCTCCAAGGAGCAAGACGTCAAGGATATTCTGTTGAACCCAGAGGATCCTGAATCCAAAATTTTTATAGGATCCGGGATCCTAGACAGTATTGAGCAGGATTTAATATCCTTCTTGAAAAGAAGAAAGTCTACCTTCGCTTGGAAACATGAAGATGTGACAGGAGAAAGTTTGCACTCGAAAGAATGCCATTATCCAAGAAGAGCACCAGCCCTGATGAAACCCGAAAATGGAGAATCGTTATCCTTATACTTAGCTATTTCAGCTAAAGTAGTAAGTGTGATCCTAGTTAAGGATCATGAAGGCTCAAAACATCTGGTATACTATGTAAGTAATATTCTACTTGATGCTGAGGCCAGGTACTCTCATTTAGAGAAATTAATTCTTGATTTAATTATGGCTTCTGCTAAACATAGACATTATTTAGAAACTCATACCATTATTGTGAAAACTAACCTTGCTATCAAGAATGTTCTCAGGAAACTTCAAATGTCAGGTAGAATGGCAAAATGGGCAATCAAGTCCCAAGCTTTACTTGACTTTGTGGCTGATTTCAGTAGTGATCTACAAAGGGAAGCTGAATTAAAAGTTCAACAACTTGAGAAGACCAAGGATCCTTAGACACTCTTCACGGATGGAGCTTCAAATGTTAAAGGAACTTGACAAGGCACACTACCAAAATCGCCACAGGGGGACATTATACCCCAATCCACTGCATGGAATTCCAAACCACTAATCATGAGTCAGGAAACTGGCAGATTCTTTTGCTTTTTTCAGTCTATCACAGGTACCCAGGGAAGAAAATGCAGAAGCTGACGCTTTAACTAACCTTGGATCATTCCTAAAGATGCCAGAAGATGTGAAAAATACTCATCACCCATGTTTTAACTCCTGCAATTGAGGATCACGTAGCCATGGAGATAGTGGAGGATTCTGCAATCATACCTGGTGATCCTGCACAGTCGAATTCAGGATCTTGGATCCTTCCAATCCTAAGATATATACAACATGGAGAGATCCCTACAGGACAAAATCCTAAAGCTTTCAAAGTCAAGGAGACTGTGGAAACCACACTGGGGGCAGAGCACTATTCTCAAGGATCCTTAGAACAACATACTATAGGCCTACCACGAAGAAGGATGTTGTGGACTATGCAAAGAAGTGTGATGCTTGTCAAAGACACAGTAATATTCTACACCAACCAACATAACATCTGCATCCTAAGAAGAAGCTTTTGCTCAAAGTCAGAAAAAAGGAAATGGCCAGTTATCAACAAAGAATGGCTGGAGCATACAACAAGAATGTCAGGATTAGAAGATTTCAAGTTGGTGATTTTGTGCTAAGAAAAGCATTCCAGAACACTACAAATCCTTCTGATGGCAAGCTAGCACCAAAGTGGGAAGACCCCTATCTAATTGAAGCTGAATCAGGAAAGGGGGCATATCATTTGTTAACAATGGATGGTGATCTCCTACCAAGAGCTTGGAATGCTGTTCATCTCAAAAATTACTAAGTAAGAAGGATCAGGGATCCTCAGCGATACCGGTATTCTGATTAAGGATCCAGGATCCTCAAAGGATATATTATTCTCTTATACAATTAGCGACATGTACCCTTTTGTTTAACACACATGCCCTTTTGTTCAACACACAAGCAAAATGTACCCCTTTGTTTTAAAACACATACCCCTTCCTACAATTAGCAACAGCGGACACCACCATTCTAACCAACCAACACAACCTCTAAAAAATGATATCCAAACCACTTCATTTAGATGAGAGATCGCAGGGTGACGCATCTCTTTGGTTTTGCATACCACTCAACCGATTACGGTGTTAGATTTAGAGGTTGCAACCCTTCATTTATAACATGTATAAAAGAACATATCAAGCGGTACCGTATGCTATATTCGTTTATAATTATAAACCGTACGTCGTGCCCTTCGGTGAAACGACATGACTGCTCCCCAATAGGGTTCCGGCAAGGCAAGTATAAATACGCCAGTAGGATCATTTGTAAATTTCATTCATACATCAATAATATTACCAATAAGTTTTTGTCAATTGATTGTGTGTTGTTCTTAGTTACGTTTTATGTGTTAATCGATCCGTTTAAGAGCCATCAAAATGGTATTAGAGCGAAGGTCAAGAAGAATGAATTAAGAAGGAGAACACAACAGGAAGTGTGTGATTTCGATTACCGATTAAAGCGGAAAATGGAAAAGAACCATGTTGCGATTAATTATTGAAATCGGCCTGTGTTTTCTTTTGTAATTAAAGAATTGTAGAAGTGTTTCTGGAGAATTGAATTCGCGGATTGCGAATATGAAGAAGACCGGCGAAACGAAATTCGAACGAGTTGTTAATCAAACAGAGAAGAAGGATAAGAAACATGGCAGTGGTGCAATTAATCAGCACTTGGCATCAAGAAATAAGAACGAAGAAGCATTGGAAACAAAGTGTAGCGCTGATTGCAAAAGGTTTGATCATTTGCTTGAGGCCGGGGTAGAAAAATCACAAAGTGATTATTCATTTAATTTTTAAATTCCCCGTGAATTGCCTATATTATATTTTTGTATGACAAACAACAATTGTCTTCTAGTAATCCACTTTGCAATAGTTCCTATATTGAAGTTATTAAAATATAGGCAAACGATAGAAAGTGCATTTGTATCTTAATGTATGTTTATTTTCATGACGTTATGTATTTATTTTTAATGTATGGATTATGGTTATGTATTTCGTGGGTTGGTGTTTCTTCGTGAAGTTATACCATTAAAGACATGACCAATAGGGTTGCCAAGCACAACCCTTAATGAAGAAGATATAATGTATTGGTGGTTTG
The DNA here is from genome assembly GCA_030545235.1 of Helianthus tuberosus. Lineage (NCBI taxonomy): Eukaryota > Viridiplantae > Streptophyta > Magnoliopsida > Asterales > Asteraceae > Helianthus > Helianthus tuberosus. The sequence goes on along the minus strand of JARYGA010053868.1, from coordinate 18,604 downwards.
ATTGTCTCTTTATTATTATTTTTTTTAACAACTATTCTTTTTTCTTTAAATAGGATATATTCTATTATCAAAACTTTTAGATGTTCTCTTATGTATTGTTACTGAGTTGGATGTATTGACAATTTCTACCAATAATATATGGTTATTAAATCTGAAATGCATTCCGTATTATTAGCTACTACAAACCATTTCAAAGTTATAAATAACCGAGGTTGTACGCATACAGACGATTAGATCGGAAAGTTTCACAACACGTTATGGTTATGAACCTGATTCCAAGTAGATCCTCTTTGGATCAGCCAACCCTGGTCACGTGGCAATGATGTGTAAGAGAGTTGTGTGAGCCGGATTGTACCGGAAATCAAGCTTTTCCGATAAGAGTTCTTTCATAGTTTTGGCCTCCGAGGTGTTGGCAAAAAAATAACAGCTTTTTTGGGTTTAGACATTTTGATGTTTAAACTATAAAAATGTTATGAGAATAAGAATGACTAGAAAAAATGAATTCTACTTCATTATTTTGATTATAATGGGTTCGTCTAAATTTAATGTATTCTTACCATCATAGACTTGAAATTCCTTAGGAATATTCATTAATGTACCAATTTCCTTAATCATTTGATATACTTTGTATAATTCTGTTTACGTGTTGAATTGATTATCAAAAGTTGCGTATTTTTATGAGAATAAGAATGACTTGAAAGAATGAATTCTACTTCATTCTTTTGATTATAACGGGTTCGTCTGAATGTAATGTATTCTTACCATCATAGAGTTGAAATTCTTTAGGAAAATTCATTAATGTACCAATTTCCTTAATAATTTGATATACTTTGTATAATTCCGTTTACGTGTTGAAATGTTTATCAAAAGTTGCGTATTTTTAACATGTAAATTGTGATTAGGGTCGCATACATGAGTATTTTGTTTTCGCGATGACCATTTTTCTTGAATCTCTTATCTTTAGCATAGTTATATTTTATTTATTTATTTTTCTTGAACGGCCAACGAAATAAAGTCCGGCTACCCAGGGTAACCCAATGACAAAAGTCAACCGCAGACAACGTTGGGTAGCCAAAGTTCACCATATTCAGTTCCCGGGAAAACCCGCCGCCCAAAAACTCATTGAGGTAAAACCCGGTTGAGATCGGAGAAGAACTTAAGAACTATGGCCTCAAATCCAAATCTTTACTTCCCCTCCAATGCTAATCGAGTTGCTATAAATCAAAAGGAACATGGCAATCTTACATGTGTACAATCATCATTAATGTAAAGATAATCGGGTTGATTACACCCATTAACAAATATAATATATCAAATGTTCAATTCCAACTTACAACGGAGGCTAATTGCTTTTAGTTTAGCACATGATAAATAATAATTAACCTTCCGCCGCAAAGCGCGGGTTACACCAACTCGTGATTCTACATTTGGTACCACATTACTTTCATTTTCATTTTCATTCATTTTATACTTATTACTTATCATAAGTTAAAGATGTTAATCAGTTAACATCTATTTTCACAAAGTTTAAGCTTTTGCAGAGTTGTTATCATTTTACAGAAGATCAAAGTGGTTGGCCAACTCTCCAAAGTTTATGGGCTTGTCCCCAATTATTTGGGCTTGTCCCCAGATCCGCCAGTAGCGCACGATGATCCTGGTATAGTTCATGGCAGTGGGACCAGTACTCATTTTAGGGGCTGATAATTCCATTGTACTGGCTATACCTAGGATCCTACGTATAATGGTAGACGTACCATACATCCGTTCCTAAGGTTTCTAACGTTTTCACGTTAGCTAAGGTTTCGGCATTTTCATGTCGCTCAAGTTTGGATAGTCGCTAGTGAGGGCCATACTCCAGTTTACATCCGTTTATATGGGCTTGACCCCAGTTTACATCCGTTTATATGGGCTTGACCCCAGTTTACATCCGTTTATTTGGGCTTGTCCCCAGTTTATTTGGGCTTGTCCCCAGTTTGTTGGGCTTGTCCCCAGTTACTAACTCTTATCTTATATTGGCTTAGTCCCAAGGTGTATCCTATTTCAGGTTTTTGGAGACAAACGACCAAGGATCCTTGATCCTTACCTTCCATTAAGGTTTGTCTTATGGTTATCCTGTTTATAATGATAAAGGTTAGGATCCTAACTTGGATTCTCAGGTATGATCCTTAACTATTTTGATTTTATTAATTATTCATTTGAATAACCCTTATACTTGACAACTGAACTTGTGATTCTTAAACTATATCACTTTTTAGAACTTATCGGTTATGGGATATGTGATCCTTGATCATATCCTAAACTTTTTGGATATCTTTTTTAATTTTTCAAGGCTTGATAAGTATAAACAGAATGAACATTACAACAGTTGGAAAGTAAGATATTAACAAGGATATCAACACAAAATAAGCCAAAAAGTTCAATTATTTTATTCGCAAAAGGTTAAACCATTTACGGTTGTCAAAATTGCCAACCCACGTTTCTACCAGCAAAACGTGGCCCGTCCACATGGGTTGGCAAAGGGTGTCCATTGTTTACGGGTCTTTGTAGTGCAGAAAATAAAAGACGGAAGGATAATGAGTGGCTTCATCCCCCAAACAGAGGATCCATCCACCACCCATTATCATGCCTATTGTTCAAGGATTCCTGATCCTTCACCCTAGAAACTACTGTCTAAAGTTATACAAGTTCTGAGGATAAGGATCCTTGATCCTAGAAGCTTTACTTTTCATAGTTTGCTTATTTAGCAATAATTTACAAGGATATAGAATCCTAACTTGGATTCTATGGTATGTTATATTCTAACTTTTTCTAAGCTGTAAGTTGTCTCTTATCCTTTTTGGTTAGGGATCATTGATCCACATTTGTTCGAACACTTCAAGTTTTCTGTTAAAAGTTTTACATTATCATCAGATTTTCAATAACTTTCCAGTTGTTTGGTGATGATATTTTTGAAAATAGAAAGCATAAATGAAAAATAAAAAGGGAAGAAACAACTATAGATGTAGCTAAAAAAGTTTAATGTTATTACCTATTCATTATGTATCAAAATCATCTGGCCTGGATTTCACCAGCAAAATCGTGGACCATCCACCCAGGCCGGATAAGGCTATCTAACAGTTAAAGTGTCTATGCAGAAATTAAAGTGCATGAAGGTTAATAGCAAACTGTGTAGAAGGATTCATTCTCCACGAACGGATGGATCTTCTGATCTGTAAAGGCACTTGAGGAGTTATCTCTAACTCTATATTCTGCAATGATGATTATAGCAGGTCTTATCAGTGACGACAGGCAGTGTAACAACTAGTTACCAGCAGCAATGGCTAGTCCGCTTCTGACGGAAATATGACAGCTGTGAATCCTTATCACAACTGCCATATTGGGGGCAATTGTTAGGGCATGAATTTTATGCTAAGGATCATCTATCCTGAGACTAGGCATGGATCACGGATGCTTAATGGCTGATGCAGAGAGTCTGAGGATCCAGAGTCTGAGGATCACGAGTCTGAGGATCACGAGTCTGAGGATCACGAGTCCGAGGATCCAGGATCCTTAACAGAACTTATGTTTTGCACGTTTTTAATGTGTAAATGTAGGTAATGGACGTAGTGGACCACTTCTTTGCTGGAATCTCGTGGAATATGCTTTTAGGCACGTGCATATTGAAGAAATAACCGTTAGTGGTGGTCATGGTTGACTTCCACCTTTTTCAGGAAGTTAGTTAGTTGATTTTTCTTATCATTTTAAGGGGAAAACGAGCTCAAAAAAGGCATAAGTCGTACACACCACAACAAAAACACATAACACTCGAATTCTCTGCAAACACTTAGCAAAAACACACACTTACACTAGAAATTCATTGTATTGAGCTTGTTTTCTTCCGAAGTTGTACAAGGATCACTATTGTTTCAGCAATATATTTGGTGATCGGTAGTTTCCATCACCCGAGGTTTTTTATGCTGGAGATCTTCTAAAGATCAAGGGCTTTTTCCTCGTATAAATCTCGGTGTTCATCGTTGATTTCATATACTTGTTGTTCATACAATTAACCAAGCATCATACCTCACAAAATCAGATTTGGTTGCATTATCCTTGTGTGATTTTTGACCAAAACATATGGGTTGTTATCGATCGATTAACGAAGTCAGCTCATTTAATTTCGATTCGCTAGGATCTATCTGCTGATAAACTTGCAAACATTTATGTTGATGAGATAGTATCTCGACATGGTGTTCCTTTGGATATCATTTCTGATCGTGATGCTCGATTTTCATCTCATTTTTGTAAGACCATGCAATCTGCTTTGGGAACCCAACTAAATCTAAGCACTGCTTATCATCCCCAAACAGATGGACAATCTGAGAGAACGATTCAAACTTTGGAGGATATGCTTAGAGCATGCGTGATAGACTTTGGTGGTAATTGGGATTCTCATCTTCCAATGATCGAGTTCTCTTAAAACAATTGTTATCATGCTAGTATTAATATGGCACCATTCGAAGCTCTCTACGGTCAAAAATGTCGTTCACCTGTCTGTTGGAATGAGATCGGTGAAGCTCAGCTTACTGGACCTGAGCTCATTCTAGAAACAACAGACAAAATCAAGAATATTCACGATAATCTTGTGACAGCTCGAAGCCGTCGAAAGAGTTACGTGGATATGCGACGCAAGCCTTTAGAATTTCAAGTCAGAGACCGTGTCCTACTCAAGGTGTCACCTTGGAAGGGAGTGGTGAGATTTGGGAAGAAAGGAAAACTTGCACCACGATATGTTCGACCATTTAAGATTGTTGAAAGAATTGGAAAGGTTGCCTTTCGACTAGAGCTACCTCCAGAGCTTGGAAATATTCATCCAACTTTTCACGTGTCCAATTTGCGAAAGTGTTTAGCTGATGCTGATCTTCATATTCCTCTCGAAGAAATCCAAATCGATGAAACGATGCACTTTGTCGAGAAACCTGTGGAAATAACGGATCGTGCAGTCAAACAGTTGAAGAACTAAGGGATTCAATTGGTCAAGGTTCGTTGGGAATCCAAACATGGCCCAGAGTTTACTTGGGAACGTGAGGACCAGATGAAGACAAAATATCCGCATTTGTTTTCACAAGTTTCCTCTAAATAAAATTTCGGGACGAAATTTCCTAAAGTAGGGGAGACTGTGACAACTGTGTTCTGTAATCGATGTACAATGTAAAACAATGTTGATTATTAATAAAAAAATCTACCTTGGTGTTATTATATGTGTTTTGGTGTTATTATGTGTGTATATGTGTTTGATGATTTTACAATTTAATTCGATTCCAATTTCAAGCTTTAAATCGCTTTCTGGAAGGTTATACGCAAACTGGTGCGTAAACGCAATCAGTATAACGCGAAAAACACTCCAGAATAGTGACATAGGCTTAACATACCTTAAATAACCTCCACATAACTTAGAAATAAGCTTTGGATGGTTTGGTGTGTTGAAATCAAGTTTGTTCGATCGCAGGGACTATTTGTGTCAAACTACGAAACTATACCGATTTGTATAGTAACGAACATTCCGGAACTTGATCATAAGTTAAACATACCCTAAATATCCTTTACATAGCTTAGAAATAGGATTTGAGGGGTTCGGTATGATAAAATAAACTTTATTGATCAATAGGGACTAAAAGCGTCAAAAAGTGCACAAGTTTGCATTTTCGCGCATATCTCACGTTCTGAATATATCCGAACATCCAAAAATTTATGTAGTAATTAAAATATTTTATTTTAGTGATTGGCTTGATAAAATTCCATTCGTCGCTTAATTTGGATCGTTTTTGCGTTCGTTACGACTTCCGTTGTATTTAACCGAACAACGCAACCGTACGACCAAACGAACCGACATTCGAGATGTTTTTGAGCATGTTTCATGTTCCCTATACTTTAACTTCATTTTAGAGCCTTGAAATGAGGTTGACGGGGTTTAAACGCATCGAAAAACGCCTTAAACATGTGAAGGGACCAAAACTGTCATTATTTGAAACTTTCTTGGAGCTGGCACCTGGTGGCGCTGTGCCACCACTATCTGTCTTGGACATCGCGTAGTGCGAGCAACTGATATGGGCAGAAACTCCATTTTTGCACTTGCAGGTCCATTTTCAGCATTTCACTTGAAGTTTAGGGGCTATTTTGTAACATTTTCAATACCGTTTGCGGGTTTTGGGGCACCCCTAGTATCCCAAAACCATGAGCCATATGTGTACGGTCCAAATTGATGCTCGTTTATCGAGGAACGATCTTAACGGTTCTTGATTCTCTATAAATAGCAACACCCACTTCACTCTCAAACTCACACCTTTGATTCTGAAATTTCTCTAAGTTTAGGTGATTTTCACTTCATACCTGAGAATACTTGGAATCAAAGCTCCATTCTTGGACCTTTTGTAAGTCCTCTTTCGTTCTTTTACGCGTTTTTAGCGTGAAAGTCAAACTGTGTTTGACTTTCTGCATTGACCAGCTTATGGTCAATACGAAGTTCGTTTGAACTTCGCAACGTGAGCGTAATCATGATGGTTATAGTCCCTAGTGACTATACCTACTGATTACCACGTTGTTTAGGTGTAGTGACGTGTCGTAGTTTCGGCCAAATTCGTATTCTTGCGTATTTTGTAACCAAACCACTTTAAGGTATCAAAACTGTTTGTTTTGATACCAAAACATGTTTTCTAACTTAACTAAACATGTTTTAGCATGTTTAGCTCATCACTTTTAGTTTAGTGCTTGTGTAGAGTCGTAAGTCAAGCGGACTAAACACCCGCTTAGACTTTCGAACTCGACCCGTTTGGTCGATCATTAGAATCCGACCAAGCATGTTTAGTGACCATAGTTGCATAGGGAATAACCTTCTGAGGTTATACCTAATGGTCACTTAGGTTTAATTAGTTGTATGATAGGTAGTTTATATGCCTTAGGTAAATTACCAAAATGCCCTTTCCATGCATAATTGGTAATTAAGCATATGTAACATAAACTTTTGTCACTTAATCGATTATGCAACATATTTAGGCATATAATACTTGTCATAGGACTAGTTAGACGTCTCGAATGCACTTTGCGTGAACGACGCGTTAAAGTAGCATAAGCTACCTTAATGGGTCGCAATGGGTCGAAAGCACTTAGGTTAGGTTCCGATCTACAATGTAGACTTTGTTAAACCATATCACATGAGTTCCAACACTCATTTGGTTTACAAGAGCTCATTCTATCCGATCTCCCGATTGAGGTGTCAATTTATTTACTAGTGATTCGATTACTAGGTGCTGCTTGATTTCTCTGGTTTATTTGTTTACAAGGAAAAGGATCCAGGATCCTTTATCCTTCTTCACTAAAATTCTGAGTTTTGCAGAAGTTCATGCATCATTGACAGAGGATCAAGTTTCCATAGAAGTATCCTAAGTTTTTGGGCTAGTCCCCAGTTTTATGGGTTTATCCCCAATTATTGGGCTTGTCCCAAGTTTAAGGTATCTACTACCTTCGCCATTAGTGCACGATTATCCTGATGCAGTTAAAGGCAATGGGACCAGTACCTGGTTTAGGGGCTGACAATTTCATTGTACTGGCTGTATTCAGGATCCTAAGTATAATGGTAGAGGTACCATACATCCGTTCCTAAGGTTTCTAACGTTTTAACGTTAGCTAAGGTTTTGGTATTTTCATGTCACTAAGTTTGGATAGTCGCTAGTAAGGGCCATACTCCAGTTTACACAAGATCCTTTGGGCTTGTCCCCAGTTTTTTGGGCTTGTCCCCACTTTTTTGGGCTTGTCCCCAGTTTATTAGGCTTGTCCCCAGATTGTTGGGCTTGTCCCCAGAAACCAACTCTTCCTTTTTTGCAGTTGGCTTAGTCCCAAGTTATGTCTTATTTCAGGTTTCTAAAGCTAAACAGTTAAGGATCCTGGATCCTAACTCCGTACAAGGGTTTATTTTTTGGTTATCATGATTGTAAGTATTAAGAATTTAGGATCCTAACTTGGATTCTCTGGTATGATATTTATTTACTCTAATTTTATTCTTGATTTGTCTATGTTGCCCTTGGTCTTTGACAACAGGATATGTGATCCTAAAATTATCTCACTTTTTAAACTTTTCAATTATAGGATATTTGATCCTTGATCATATCCTAAACTTTTTGACATAAACTAATTTTTATACTTTCATTATTAACTTGTAAGTTTAAAGGAATATGCAATAATAATTGAAAGGTAAATAGACACAGAATGAACAACACAAGATAGCCAAAAGTTGTCAAAATTACCTACCCCAAGCATCTATCAGCAATACGTGGCCCGTCCGCTGGGGTAGGTAAAGGGTGTCCATATTAACAAAGTCTAAAGTGCAGGAAATAAAGATGGCAGGATAATAGTGGCTTCATCCCCCAAACAGAGGATCCGTCCACCAGCTATCATCCTACCTATTGTCCCAAGGATCTGTGATCCTTAAACCTAAATACTATTGTTCAAGTACAGACCAGCATTGTTTAAAAACACCATTGTTAGGGATGGATTTTCTAAGCCTAAGGATCACAGGTCCTCAAGTGCAGCCAGGATCACGGATCCTCAATTCTGTTTGAATTGAGGATCCTCAGAAGACGTTGCAGGGTCAAGGATCCAGGATCCTCATTGTTATCCTAACACTAATGGTTGTTTCCTCTATGTTTAAAGTTGTTACGCAGGAATGGACGAGTGGACTTAGTCTTGCCGATATTCTTGGGGAATATGCTCACAATATTCTGCACGTGCATAGCTTAATAACCGTTTTGGAAGTCGTGGGTAGCTTGCACATTTGGCGGATAGTTAGTTATTTGGTTTATTTCTATTTTTAAAAGGGGATAACAAGCTTGAGTTAGAACAATGAGCAAACACACACACTCTCGCAAGCTCTCAGAAACTTGTTAGCAATTTCATACATTTTGCACACTGGTGATCCTTGTAACAAGCTTGTTATCATCCCGAGTTGTAACAATTATTTGTTTAATTATAGTTGGTGATCGGTAGTTTCCATCACCTGAGGTTTTTTATGCCGGAGATCATCTCTTGATCAAGGGCTTTTTCCTCGTATAAATCCTTGTGTCACTTGTTCATTTCATTTGCAAGTTGTTCATACATTTGTTCATTGATTCAAGCATCACACCTCACAACAGAACATTTGGTTGCATTATCCTAGCCTGATTTTTGACCAAAACAGTTTGGCGCCCACCGTGGGGCAATTGGTGCTTCATTTCTGAAAAATTTCATTCATTGCAATCATTTCGGTTCACCACCTTCAACCACATGGCTTCTTCAGCAAAGAACACTTCAAGTTCCATGCCGGCAGTCACTTCTTCACATGGCATTCCACCTTTGCCTCCACCACCTTTTAGATCCCAGAAGAATGCTGAAAATGTTGCGAAGAGACAAAGCCCCATTTTCCCAAAACCACCAACCTCTGCTATTTCTTCTAGCCCTTCTAACAGTGATCTTAATTCTTTGATTTTGCAGATGAGGGATTACATGCAGCAGTAGGACAAAACTAATGACAGGATCCTTCAAGAGATTGATGCCATCAAGAAATTGAAGAGATCAGTGGAGGATCACTCTCCATTGGTGCCGAGGTCACTGAATTTCGACACTCTAGTCATAACTAGCCAACACTCCGCTCCAGCTGATGTCCAGCTTCAAGGTGGATCATTGGGAGTGCGTTTTGGATCATCAGCGATAACACAAGCTCAAGGATCCTACTTTCAGCCTTTAGGATCATCGTATCAGTATCAGGGATCCTTCTTCAATTCCGGAGGATATGTGGGAGCGCAGACGGTTCAAGGATCCTCATCCCAGGGTCAGGGATCCGTTCAGGTTCAAGGATCCTCATCCCAGGGTCAAGGATCCTTTCAGGTTCAAGGATCCTCATCCCAGGGTCCGGGACCCTTCCAGGTTCAAGGATCCTCCTCTCAGGTTTTGAGATCCTCACCTCAGGTTTACGGATCCATGGAGTATCCTTCAAGACCCCCAGTCACAGCACATCAAGGATACTCCTCTCAGGATCAAGGATTCTTGAGGAATGTACAACCCGGAGGTTCAGATGTTCATCAAGGAGACTTCATTCCGATGCAGACCATTGCATCATCTGGTCCCTCGATTGTACCAGAATCCCGTCAATATGGATTTACATCCGGAGTCCCAAACTTGAATCCTCCAGGAGGTAACACTTTCAATAATTCTTATAACACTAACCATGGCTTTGTGCAGGATACATGTATCAATCAAGCTATGGCTAAGGAATTACAGAAACTGAAGGATATGATATCCAGTGTTCCAGGAGTGGTTAAGCCCATTCCTGAAATTGTAGATGGAAGTCACAGGATATCTTGTTTTGCACCACCTATTTGTGATGCTGAGATACCGAAAAGGTTTCAAATACCAACCATGAAGCTATATGATGGTTCAACGGATTCAGAAGAACATGTAGCTCAGTACAGAGAAAGGATGGAGATCTGTCACACCCCGATTTCCACGTGTCACCGGTGGGCCCGGTGGGGGAGTATCGTGACGTGGTTGGCAACATAATAGTCAAACAACACAATATTTGATATGCACAGCGGAAGCAAAATTTAAAATATGATACAACCGAATTTAATATTGTAATATCAAGTGTCACAATATTCGGAAGTTTATCCACAGATGGATCGAAATAAAATAATATTAATGGTTCAACAGACTTCAGGCATCTTAAGCTTGCGAGACTTCTAATGATGCTAAGGAGAAATCCCAGCCAATTTCGCTTAGTACCTGCATTTAATCTTTTTGGGAAAATACGTCAGTTTACACTGGTAAATACATTCAACTGACTCATTTTGGAAAATGATTGAAAATTGGTTTGGATGAACATGGCATAAACATTTTATTTAACTTTAGAGAATTATTTAATATTATAATCTTGTGAACGAATTACATGTTCCTTGTGCGTTCAGTAGCCCGGATCTTGTCCGGGTTAAAGATCAATAGACACACCACAATATACTTTTGTGCACTTACGGGTGTACGCCTACACCCCGCGCTTAAGTCGTGGCCATTTCGTAAAATGATGCCAAGGATATCCGGGACATGGTCATTAACCCCCCAAAGGCTTTAAGTAACAAGACTGTTTAAACGAGCCGATCAAATTTGGTCAATTACCCACTCAACGGTGGAGGATTTGATGCTCGATCAAGCGGTATGCTATATACCGTAACCCAAGCCCGTATAGGGAAAATAAGTTAAAAGTATTTACTTGAGCAAAGTATAATTCACAATTAGCAAAATGCACGTAGCTTTTACTGGTCCTCCTAATCTGGAACGAAGGTTTTATAATAACCTATTAGAATCCTAACGGGTCTTTAATTAAGCTTAAGCTTAGACCGGCTAGTTTCAAAGATACGGTTCGTACGCACGATTAAGCGATGACCGGATAGAATGTGATTTAGACCCGACAAGTTTGAAGACTTGTTTAATATGGGTTTATTATTCACATTCTGGATTTTAAGATAAAACCGTTAAGGTTTGACCCGTTTCGGCTAATTTATGTAAACTTGTTACATAAACCGAACCGTACGCGTAATAAGCGTGACGGGTATTCATGAGAGCTATATACAGGTTTCCTAAGTTAATTATGCCTCAAATATGTTGTGACATCTGTAAGATGTCTTTCATTATGCCCGAAACGTGTTTAAACACAAACTAGGCCCCGTAGGGGTAGTTTGGTCATTTAAAAGTTTATAAAAGAGTTTAAGTAACAACCTGAGTTACAGGTCTGATGTAATCAGAAAAAATACATAATTTGCTAAGTTATATCAGTAGGATAAAGCATATATGTGAAATTTATCATTTTTAACCAAACTATGCCCCGTAGGGGTATTTTGGTAATTTCACATAAGCCGAAAAGCTCAAAACTGAAGTCTGAGTTTATCAACCTTTTCTTACTGTTAAAATATTATAATTTGCCTCATATATCAGTAGGTATCAACCCGGGTATGTCAAATATAATTTTAATACATACTTTGCGTTAAAAACGCTTAATAAGGCGATTAAAGGCCATTTCCGGGTTTGATACTTAAATCTGATATTTTTATATTTCCAGAAGGCTTTAAATAATTTATTTATCATATGTGATCAGTAGCAAAAGGTTTGGAGTCGTTTAGATATGTAAAACTCATTTTATGGCCCGTAAGGGCAAAACCGACAATTACCGGATTAAGCCTACGACTACTAGTTATGCTCAGCCTAAAATTAATTAAAAATCTTTAAAAATCCCAAAATAATATATTACATCAGTGGGTAATAAGTTTGATATCAAAAAGTAAGCTTAACTGGACTATACGCTAATTATGCCGTTTAATTAACATAAAGCTTTAATTTTTGCGATAATGAGCATAACTCTTAATATACAATTCAAACTGATGTCAAACTTTGCATACAAGTTTATATATCAGTATTTAAAGTTTCTACTCTTTTACATTTTCAAAAATCACATTTTAAGGTAATAAGGGCATAACGGTCAACATATGAGCAACTAACGGAAACATGCATATTAATTGGATAACAAATGAACCAAGGTGTAACATCACAGAGGGTTATTCTAACATGTAACCTAGCCCAATTAAAGCTCTGAGGCATTTCTAAAACATTCCTAAACGGGTCAGAACTGAAAGTCAAAGTGAAAGTCAAACTATGTGACTTTCGGTTCCGAACCGGGTCTAAACAGGAAATTGTAGGGTTGAACATGTTTAGACATGTTCTTACACTTATTACCAAGTTATAATAATGATCCAACAGGTTGTATATGATCTATAATGTTAATTATGCATAAATGGCATTTTAAGTATCTTGTTGACTTTTTATAAACTAGTTTGACCCGACTTTTGACCTGGTTAGAGTGGTAATCAGGGGGAACCCTTTTAAAGGTTTATTACCCACATAATTAACAACTTATAACTACTTTTGATTCGACTAATCACTGGACCATTTGTGATTAATCTTAAAGTCAACCGTTAATTACGACGGTTTGACTTTTAAGCTATAACTAAGCTAAAACTTAATTTAGAAAGGTTTAGCAAGTTTACCAAGGTCCTATGCACGAAATGTGATCACTTGAGAGCAGGCTTGAGCCCCAGAATTGATCAGAAGATGCAGAGAATGGTGTGAAGAACAATGTTGCACATAATGGCCTTATATAGCACCTTAATCACCACAAATCTTTGACACTTGGGGTCTACAACTCACCACAAGCTGCCCACAAGCTGCCCACAAGTGTCCCTAGTGCTCTAAGACTGTTTAGGGGTCGCCCATGTTGCATTAATATTGATTAAAGGTCGGTTCTGCGCGTTTCCAGGAGCCTGTCTCGTTTTTCTGCATCTGATGTCCTGATGTGGCCCGCGTAAGGGTGTTGATGGACCTTATGCAGCCCGCCTTAACCCTTCTGATCAGATTTTCATTTTCAAGTTGTTGCATCACACCTCTTGGCGCTTCCGAAAGGTCAAGTTAGCTAAATACTTGCAATTTGACCCCCTTATTATTTACCCACAAGGGCTTTAGGACTTATACCCACTTTGCCAAGTCCCTGGACACTTCCAGTTAACCCGAAGAGTCATAACTTTCAACGTTTACGCTTTAACCCTCGCACACGAATTTGATCATAACTTTGTCATACGATTACGAAACTTTATGAAATTTATATCGTGCATTCTAGTGAGCATAATTATCAGTTACAAAGCTTCAGGTTTGTCAAAAGGTCACTCAGAGGTATAACTTAAACATGTTGACACTTTTAGCCCCTGTAGTTTGTAATTCCTCACTTTTAGCTTCGTATTATCCATGATTTATTCGTTCGATGCTATAAACATCATGTAGGGTTAATGTACAACATATTTATTCACTGTTCACACTTAGAATACGTATATTCACATACTTTCCATGTTTGTCAAATTTAGTCCTTTCATAATATTCTTTCACACGTTTAAACATATGCCACGTGTCTACACATTATAGGACGTGAATTTTCGAGGTGTTACATCCTCACCCCCTTAAAATAAATCTCGACCCGATATTTACTAAAATAAGTAAGGGTACTTTTCTTTCATCATGGATTCAACCTCCCACGTGTATTCGGGGCCTCTACGGGCATCCCATTTGACCTTTACAATAGGTACATGCTTCCTTCGAAGCTTCTTCACCTGTCGATCTTCAATCGACAAAGGTTTTTCCACAAATTTGAAGCTCTCGTCTATATGCACATCTGTATGCGGTATTACCAGTGATTCATCAGCGAAGCACTTCTTCAGATTGCAGATGTGGAACACATTGTGAATTCCACTGAGCTCTTCTGGTAAGTTTAACTTATAGGCAACTGACCCGATACGTTCGATAACCTCGAAAGGTCCTATATATCTCGGGCTTAGCTTGCCTTTCTTACCAAACCGCATCACTCCCTTCCAGGGTGACACTTTAAGTAGGACTTTGTCACCTACTTCGAAGTGAAAATCTTTACGCTTAGGATCAGTGTAACTCTTCTGCCTATCCCGGGCAGCTTTGAGACGGTCATGAATCTGGACAATCTTGTCCGTCGTTTCGAACACTATCTCTGGTCCTGATAATTGGACATCTCCAACTTCTGCCCAACAAACGGGCGATCTACACTTTCTACCATATAAGGCCTCAAAAGGCGCAGCCTTAATGCTGGTATGGTAGCTATTGTTGTAGGAGAATTCGATTAAAGGTAGGTTCTTATCCCAACTACCACCCAAATCGATCGCACATGCACGTAGCATGTCTTCCAACGTTTGAATAGTACGCTCACTCTGGCCGTCTGTCTGAGGATGGTAAGCCGTACTAAAATTCAAACGTGTGCCCAAAGATTGCTGGAAACTCTTCCAAAAATGCGACGTGTACCTAGTATCTCTATCAGAGATAATGGCCACAGGTATGCCATGTAAGGCTACAATCTTATCAACGTATAACTGGGCTAACATGTCGGAGCTGTAAGTCTCCTTGATGGGTAAGAAATGTGCTGACTTAGTCAGTCTATCAACTATAACCCATATTATGTCATTTCCTTTCCTTGTTTTTGGCAACTTGGTGATAAAATCCATTGTCACCATTTCCCACTTCCACGTAGGAAGTTCAGGCTGTTGTAGCAAACCTGACGGTTTTTGATGCTCGGCTTTGACTTGCGCACATGTCAAGCATTTAGCTACATGGGTGGCTACAGACTTTTTCAAGCCTATCCACCAATAATTTGCCTTTAGATCCTGGTACATCTTATCAGCTCAAGGATGAACGGAGTATTTGGAACTATGGGCTTCCTGGAGGATGACATCTCGAAGTCCTCCATAAATTGGAACCCATATTCGTCCATTTAATCTTAGAATTCCGTCCTTGCTAAGAGTTAACTACTCCTCAGTTACTCCTAACTTTTCATTAGGATAGTTAGCTTCCAACACAGCTTCCTTCTGTGCAGCAAACAACCTTTCAATCAAATTATTCTTTATTTCCATGCGCTTGGCATTGATTCGGATGGGTTTCACCCTCTCCTTTCGACTAAAGGCATCGGCGACTACATTCGCCTTGTCGGGATGGTATCTGATTTCACAATCATAATCATTTAAAGTTTCCATCCAACGGCGTTGCCTCATGTTTAATTCCTTCTGATTAAACAGATGCTGAAGGCTCTTGTGATCAGAATAGATCACACACTTAATCCCATAAAGATAATGCCTCCACAGTTTTAGTGCGAATACAACGACACCCAATTCCAAATCGTGGGTGGTGTAATTCTTTTCATGCACCTTTAACTGCCGTGAAGCATAGGCAATAACCTTGCCTTTCTGCATAAGCACACACCCCATGCCAGTGTGCGATGCATCGCAGTAAACCACGAACTCTTCTATTCCATCTGGCAATGTCAGTACTGGGGCGTTGCTCAACTTTTGCTTCAAAATATCATAGGACTCTTGCTTCTTAGGGCCCCAAACGAACTTTACTTTCTTCTTAGTCAAGGAAGTTAGGGGTGCAGCAATCCTTGAAAAATTTTCGATGAAACGCCTGTAATATCCTGCCAATCCCAGGAAGCTACGAATCTCTGTAGGCGTCTTTGGTTCTTGCCAGTTCATAACTGCTTCAACCTTAGCGGGATCCACTTGGATAGCACGCTCACTAACCACGTGCCCAAGGAATTGGACTTCTAGAAGCCAAAATTCACACTTGGAGAATTTGGCATAGAGCTTCTCCTGATGCAGGAGCTTGAGAATACAGCGAAGGTGTTTCTCATGGTCAGCTTGATTCTTCGAATAGATAAGAATGTCGTCGATGAAAACGATGACGAATTTATCTAAGTACGGTTTGCAAAAGCGATTCATGAGATCCATGAACGCGGCCGGTGCATTAGTGAGCCCAAAAGGCATCACTAGGAACTCGTAATGACCATAACGAGTCCTAAATGATGTTTTATGCATGTCTTCATCTCTAACCTTCAGTTAATGGTAGCCTGGCCTCAAATCAATCTTCGAAAAATAACTTGCTCCTTGCAACTGATCGAACAAATCGTCGATCCTAGGCAAAGGATACCTATTCTTGATCGTGACCTTATTAAGCTCACGATAATCGATGCACAGACGCATCGATCCGTCCTTCTTCTTTACAAACAGGACTGGCGCTCCCCAAGGAGACGAACTAGGTTTAATGAAACCTTTAGCTAGAAATTCGTCTAGCTGTGTCCTCAATTCCTTCATTTCTGTGGGCGCCAACCTATATGGTGCTCTAGCAACCGGTGCTGCTCCGGGGATGATATCTATCCTGAATTCCACTTGCCTATCTGGTGGCAAACCAGGTAGTTCTTCCAGAAAAACTTCTGGGAATTCAGATATGACAGGGATGTCTTCTATCTTTGGTTTGGGCTCATCAATAATCACTTGTGCCATGTAGATGACACAACCCTTCTTTAAACACTTGGAAGCCTTGAGCATAGTTACTTGCTCCGGCAATCCATACTGGGTATCTCCCCGAATGGTAAGTGATTCTCCAGACGGAGTCTTTATCACCACTTGCTTTCTGTTGCAGACAATTTGGGCCTGGTTATGAGATAACCAGTCCATACCCAGAACTATGTCAAAATCGGCCAACTTAAAGGGGAGTAGAGACAGAGGAAAAGAATGGTTCTTAATGGATATAACACACCCATCTAACATAGTTGAGACGGTTTCTAGTGTACCATCTGCTAACTCCACCTCATAATTCACGTTTAAGGTTTTGACAGGTAATTTCAGCAATTTGGAAAATTTATGATCTACAAACGACTTATCAGCGCCTGAATCGAAAAGTACTATAGCAAAGACAGTACTCTAGCAAATACGTCATTTACAAGGAAAGTACCTGTAATAACGTTGTCGTCTAGAATCGCTTCCTTTGCGTCCATTATGAAGACTCTAGCATTAGTCTTCTTGGCCTCTTCAGGCCTCTTGGTGTACTTAGGGCAGTTGGTCTTAATGTGGCCCTTTTCATTGCAACGGTAGCACGTTGCGTCTTTCATCTTCTTGCAATCCAAAGTTTTGTGATCCGTGGACTTGCATATACCACAAGCATAGGTTTTTGATTGAGTCTGTGAGTTCGACTCAAGTCTGCACTTTCCAAAGTGCTGCTTCTTGCAAATTTTGCATTTGGGCTTCTCACCAGAATTATGCCCATCTTTTCTTGACTCCGATCCTTTCTTGTGGTCACCGTTCCCACGGTGCTTCTTGTTCGATCTACGTGAACCATCATCTTCACGCTTTCTCTTCTCAGCCTCTATGTTTCTCAGCGACCTTTGCCGGACCGCATCCAAAGTGAGTGACCAAGATATGTCAGCTACAGACCTGAAGGTAGCTGGCCGAGAAGCTTTTACGCTTGCCTTAATTTCCGGGGCTAAACCACCGATAAAACGAGCGATTCTTTTTGGCTCCGGGGTTACCAGATATGGAACCAACCGGGACATCGTGTTGAAGCTCGTTAGGTAAGCTTGACAGTCAAGGTTTGTCATCACCAATGATAGAAAATCAGATTCTATCTTCTCCACCTCATGCTGAGGGCAGTAATTTTCCCTGATAAGGGCAACAAATTGATCCCATGACATGTTGTACAATGGGATTTTTCCGGTGGCTTGAATCAGGGATCTCCACCATGCTAAAGCTTCACCCTTAAAAGACTGTGACACAAACTTGACCACGTCTCTCTCAGCGCATCCGCTGATGTCTACAACCGTATCCATCTCATCCAGCCACGTCATACAGTCAATGGCTCCCTTCTCCCCAGTGAAATCCCGGGGTTTGCAGGAAACGAAATATTTATATGAGCAACCCTTGTCACGGGGTTCCTGATTTAGTATAACCTGCTGAGATGGAGCACTGTGGTTCGAGGAGCGTCGATCATCATCTTTCTTCGAGTCGTCCTTCTTGGACGGTGGCTTTGAAGGCTGCATAGATAGGGTCCTACTACGAGTCCCACTATACTCTTCGTACTGCCTTTCCAAAGCCTGTGTAACAGCGCCGTCTATGATTGCTTTCAATTCAGCACCCGTTAGATTAATTCGGGCGTTCTGGTTATT
>JARYGA010053867.1:0-49807 GCA_030545235.1 Helianthus tuberosus | reverse complement strand
AAATTTTTACCTTTCAACCTGTAATCATGCACCCATTCGACCCATAGCGAGTTCCGTCTAGAAAGAATACTTCCTATGTGAGATGACATAAGAGTTAAGTTCATGTCCCCAATCCGTCTAATGCCCAACCCACCTTCAAACTTCGGAGTACAAACAGATCTCCAAGAGACTTTGGCCTTTCCTCTATGAAACGAGCCATCTTGCGACCATAAAAAATTACGCATTCTAGCTTCCAACTCATTAATCGCACGGCTCGAGAGAATAAAAACAGAAGACCAATAGATGTGCATAGAAGACAAAACAGAAATAACCAGCTGCAATCTACCAGCAAATGAAAGAAGTTTATTCCTCCAGTGCATGATACGCTTGTCTAGATTCTCCACAAGAATACTACATTCTTTATAGATGAGCCTCGAGCAAAGAAGAGGCACCCCCAAATATCTCTCAGGTAACGTACCCTCCACAAAAGGCATAACATTTAGAATTGCATTTTTAACATGAATGGGCACATTACAAAAGAATACCGTGCTTTTATGAGCGCTAGGAACCAACCCCGACATCTTTGTGAATTTCGAAAGGGAGCTCATGATGCACTTTACTTAATTTACATCACCTCTAGCGAAAAGGAAAAGGTCATCCGCAAAGCAAAGGTTTACAATTTGTTGCCGCTCACATTTATTGTGAAATCTAAATGAGGAGTCAATCCGAATGGTCTCGTGCAAGATGGATGTCAAAACCTCCATAACCAAAGTGAAAAGATACGGTGAAATCGGATCCCCTTGTCTAAGGCCCCGGTTACCCTTGAAAAAACCATGAACGTTTCCATTAACACAAACCGAATAAGTGGTAGAAGAAACGCAAACCATAATCCAATCAACCATCTTAGTGTTAAAACCAAACCCAATCAGAACACTTCGAAGAAGCCTCCAATCCACAGTGTCATAAGCTTTCTGAATATCAACTTTGAATGCACACCTAGGAGGTCCAACATTCCTATGATAATTGTGCATCAGATCTTGGGTCAAGAGAATATTATCTGAAATTTTCCTACCTGGCACAAAAGCAGACTGGTTAACACTAACTATCTCATTCAGCCCCCCTTTAATTCTGTCTGCTATAATCTTACTAATGCACCTGTAGAGCACAATACAACAAGCAATAGGCCGATAATCAGTGACAACCGAAGGAGTGGGAATTTTGGGAACAAGAACAATAAGCGTGTGATTTATCTCATGCAGTAGCTTGCCAGAACCAAAAAAGTCAATAATTGCATTAGAAACATCATTCCCAACAAGAGGCCAAGCATTCTTGAAAAATGCCGCCGTAAACCCATCAGGGCTGGGCGCTTTATCAATACCAATAGAGAACATAGCAGATTTTACCTCTTCCTGTGTAACTGGTCTGACCATATGAGCAGCCGTAATAGGATTCAAAACCTTAGGGAATAAATCCGGAGCAGGCCTAAGATAGATATCTCCTTGACACCCCAAGAAATTTTCATAATGACGAACAAAAGCGTGAGGAACATTATCATTTTCATGGACAACACCTTGAGAATCCGTAATAATGTTAATACGGCTATAATGGTTCCTAACCTTCAAAGATGAGTGGAAATTGTAACACCTGTGCCTCCACGGCCATCAAACAAATACCAAACCAATGAAATATTATATTTCATACTTGGGATTTGTAAAAATATGTGTATTATTTGCACATATCAATTCTTGTTCAATTTCAAACTCTAAATCGCTTTCTGGAAGGTTATACACGCACTGATGCGTAAATATAACCAGTTTAATGCAACAAACACTCCGGAATAGTGACATAGGATTAACATACCTTAAATAACCTTTACGTAACTTAGAAATAAGTTTTGAAGGCTTTGGTATGGCAAAATCAAGTTAAATCGCTTACAGGGACTAAAGTTGACAAACTGCGAAAGTATGCCAATTTGAATTGTAACTGACATTCCGGAACATGACCATAAGTTAAACATACCATAAATATCCTTTACATAGCTTAGAAATAGGCTTTGAGGTGTTCGGTGTGCTAAAATAAACTTTTGGGTCATTCAGGGACTAAAAGTGTCAAAAAGTGCATAAGTTTGCATTTTCGCGCATAACTTACGTTCTGAATACATCGGAACATCCAAAAATTTATGTAAGCACTAAAATATTTTATTTTAGTGTTCGGCATAAGAAAAATCCATTCGTCGCGTCATTCGGATCGTTTTTCGCGCTTATGCGCATTCCGTCGTAATTAACCGAACATCGCAACCGTACGGCTAAACGAACCGACATCCGAGATATTTTTGAGCATGTTTTAAGTTCCCTATACTTTAACTTCATTTTAGAGCTTTGAAATGGGGTTAACGGGCCTTAAACGTGTCAAAAATGACCTTATTGCATAACAGGGACCAAAAGTGTAAATCTGCCAAAGTTCAGGCATACGATGCATAGCCATTTTTGCCCTACGATGCGTATGGGTTCTATCAGACCAGATTCAGTGTTTTTAACAGCAGGTTGCAGCTGTTTGATTCTCACCCACACATTCTCAATTGTCTAGTCAGATGATAAGGATCATTCTTAGCTACCATGAGTTTCCAACAAGTGTACGCACATGATTCAATCACGTTATTCCATGAAACGATCTTAACGGTGGACCGAAAACTATATATACCCATCCAACCCCATTGCTAAACTCACTAGAATTCTGATTTGAGGAGCTCTAAGTTGAAACCATTGTTTCATACCTGAGCTACTTGGATCGGGATTAGCATTCGGGGACCCTTCGTAAGTATTCTTTCGTTCTTTTATTGCTTTTTGAGTCTTTCGAGTCTGAAAGTCAAACTTTGTTTGACTTTCTGCGTTGACCAGTAATGGTCAATGCGAAGTTCGTAACGTGAGTGTAATCACGTTGGTTATAGTCCCTTGGGACTATGCCTACTGATTACCACGTTGTCTAGGGTCGTAGGGTAAGCGATCTAATAAATCGCTTATACCTTCGAACCCGACCCATTTGGTCGATCATTAGGATCCGACCAAATACATTAGGTGACCATAGTGTATAGGGAATAACCTTCCGAGGTTATACCTTATGGTCACATCGTTTGAGTAGTTGTATGATAGGTAGTTTATATGCCTTAGGTAAATTACCAGAATACCCTTTTCATGTATAATTGGTAATTAAGCATATGTAACCTAAACTTTTGGTCACATAACTGATTATGTAACATGTTTAGGCATATAACACTTGTCATAGGACTAGTTAGACGGTCCAAACGCGTTTCACGCGCACGACGCGTTAAAGTAGCATAAGCTACCTTAATGGGTCGCGATGGGTCGAAAGCACTTAGGTTAGGTTTCATGTAGTATGTAGGCCTTGTTAAACCATATCATATGATTTCCAATACTCATTTGGTTTACCAAGCCTCATCCTATCCAATCTCCCGATTTAAGTCCGGTTTATTTATATAGTTTTAGATTGCCGACTGATTCCGTGCTCCCTCTAGCTTTGTTTGGTTGTTGTTCAAGACCTCTAAGCATTCTCAGGCGAGTACATTATTCCCCTCTTTTACTGTTTTCAACTGTTTTGGGGTGACTCATATGTGCTAAATGTTTTAACAATTACAATGTGATTTCAAGAACGATAACAATGGATTACAATAACAATTACAATGTGGTTTCAAGAACGATAACAATGGATTACAATAACAATTACAATGGTTTCAAAAACAATTACAATGGTTTCAAGAACGATTTCAATAAAGTGAACAAACTTGTTGGTTGTAGTTACATAACCAATGACATTCATTAGCAATGATCAAGCCGACCAGTATTAGGTTATGGTACCATAGGATCTGACAAATCCCGTTATTCTCTATACTCATGGTTATGTGTGGGTATTTTGGGTAATGACTGAATCTGTAATTATTAATTTACTCTTTGGTAAGGGTTTATTAAGAACGAGAACGAGAGCGAGTTGGAACGAGGAACGAGTCAAGAAGGTTTGAATGTTATTAGAGAATCGACCATAAAGTAGTTTCACAATTAAAACAAGAACGATTTGAACAATTAAAACAAGAACGACTAGAACGATTTTACAAAATGGTTTAACGATTGGGTAAACATTGGGACGTGATTTACATTTGATCATGCATTTACACGAAACATAGTATTGATTTAAACCAAGTTTTACTTCAATACTTTGTTTTGTGCGTTTCACCTATGGTTTAGTTGATGCATTTCACTAGCCATACATATCACTTTTGACATTGGTTATACATAACATGATTTACATCTTGACATGAACATTTTGACATATTATTTCAATACATCTGGCAGTTGGTTTACACATAGACATCTTACATTGTTGGTTTGGTTTGAGTAAGTGATTTAAGTAACGAGGCGTGTGTAATATGATATAAGCATGGTGGATACGCCGCTGGTACTTCCTATATATAAGTACTTATATGGTATTACATATCGTAGCGTTGTTTAAATCATTTCAATTTAAACATATAACATTTTATACAAATAACATACTTTTCACAATACATTGTTTTACAAACAACATATCTTATACAAACTCATTTTACATGGTTATTCATTTAATCATGCATTATTCTCTTATTTATACATATCATCTAAACTAATTATTTTTCAAATGATTTACAAAGACAAAGCAAATTACAAGGTTCATGACTAAACATTTTCTTAAACAGAAGTCATGAATCTTATTTTCAACAAAACCAATGTATTCGCCAGCATTTCTTTGCTGACCTCGTTTTCACATATGTTTCAGGTATTGTTGGATGATATCGTTTGATAGGATGCATGCTCACATAGGACTGGACAAGGCCTTAGTGACTCAATAACAATGATAGACTATGTTTAAATTGTGTATTTAGATTTCCAGACGATGTACTTATTCAAAGTTTAATAAAACGAAACACTTTTTGGTATCCATGGTTATGAAACATTAATTCTGTTACAACACTCCCCGACGTTTCCGCCACGTTTTGTATGTTACACGTGGTCGGGGTGTGACAGAAAAGATGGTATCAGAGCCAATGGTTATAGGGAATTAGGTTATTAGTAATGCTTTGACCTAGTCTATAACCTTCTTAGGACCCTAACGCGAGTTTACTTGCGTTTAGTCATAAAACAATACTGTCACCTATCCTTAGGCGACAACCACAACAAGAACACAAATTTCAAAACCGCTTTGAAAACTAATCATCTGTTCTAGGATGATTGATTACTAGGTTTTGAACCCTCTATTGTAAGGTTTTGAACTCTCTGTTGTATGGTTTTGAACCCTTTTGAGTTTTCAAAATCTCGTCAAGGTTTTGGGTTTTAAATAATGTGAACACGTGCAAACTGGAAGGGTGAATGCCTGTATTCTGGGTTTTCTGTCTAGGCAAGCACTTCGTATACATCTCATCAGACGCGAGACCAGTTGTGCTTACCTGGGAATTCTTGGGATGAGTGTTCACTTATAGGCGAGCATGTCTTCGCGATACATTATTTTTGACCCATTTACTTTGATTTGTCACCATCTCATTTGTTTGCCTTAGGTAACAAACAAATGATCACAATTTTCATTCGTTACCATTCGGTATTGATCATCCAATAACCTTTCACTTTCTTCTAAGAATGTCTCTTCATCACGATGACGCCCAGATATTCAAGCAGACTGCCAAATTCACTCAGCGAATAGGCGAAGTAGTCCTGAAGACTGTTGAATTAGCTACTTCCATGTACCGTCTCCTGGATGAAGCCACTCAAGAGTCACCAAGACAGGCAGGACCTAGTCAGGTGATAGCACCACCAGACAAGAAACCAATCGAGGAATCAAAGACCATGGATGAACGATTCCCTAAGAAGTCAAAGAAGCGAAAGGCTTCTCAGAACTTCGCCATGGTCGCTCACAATGGTAAAGCCATCCCCAACCAACCAGCTCAACCCCCTACTAGGAAGCCATACAATGGAACTGCACCCTTGTGCAACCAATGTAACCTTCATCGTCACCCTAGTGTGAAGTGCCGCAAATGTCAGATTTGTGGACTTATAGGTCATACAGCAAGGGTTTGCCCAACTGCAGCTGTACAAAATCAAGCTGGCGACACCCCTGCTCAAGCTCGTTTCTCACGAGGGCCTTGCTACAACTGTGGCGAGATGGGCCATTTCCAAAGGGATTGCTCAAAGCTTGCTAATGCAAATCTGACCTACGGATGAGCAGTTGGCTAAGTTTTCAAAAATATTTTCCTCATACATTGACTTAACTTTCAAATTCTGTTTCATATGTCGCCTTGACATATCAATCATCTCAACTTCATAAGCATTTTTACTTCATGTTTTGACCTAAGCACATCCAGTGCAAGGTTTCAAAACATCTTCAACTTCTAAAGTCCATATGGGATCTTTTTATCTTCACATTTAGACCTTGTGAATGTTTATCATTCAAATCAGAGTCCTTAATTGGATTCCTTATGTACCTTAATTCGAACATTTCGGTTCCTTACAATCGAAATCGAATTTTCTTTTTAAGATCTTTCTATCTTTATAGATAGATTCTTGACAATGTTTAAAGTACCAAATGAAATCCACGAGATGGATTCCTAGTGTGCTTTAAATACATGTGCTCTGTTAGCAGAACAAACTTCTAGTTAAACAATTTTGTGGTTATATGACTATGTGTTTATGCATCTTGTGTTTTCTTTTATGCATTTTGTGTTTTTGTATACTCTGGATATTCGTTATCCACATCCTCGTAGAATCTTTCATATCTTCATATGAGGGATTCGTAGTAGGATATTCAAAAAGGTACTACCTTAAATCCTTAATGGGCTTCTATGTAATAGTTAAGACCCTTGGATTATATAGTACCACTCCATGATTCATAAGAGATCCTTTTAGTGGTCTAGTCTAAAAGATTGATTCGCAATGTGGTTAAAGAACGACATCTAGTGATGTAGCTGAACAGACTCCTTGATAGTCTATTTAGATCATTTATTGATTTAATTAAAAGGACTCTATGGCGGTCTAGTCACACTCATCACAGGATTGCTCATTTGGTTTTCCCCTACATATTATAAAATAGACTGTGTAAACTGTGCAAGGAATTGTCTGATTATGGACGCGTACATAATTATGAAATTTAGTGCACAGAAACCCAGTAAGGTTTATTATGTGTAAGAACCGATAGTGACAACAATAACAAAATGAGAACGATGTAATGGAGGTATGGTGGACGCACCAATGGCGCTTCATATACTTGTATATAAGTGTCCCTCTTACATTGCAAGCATAATGTTATTAAGGTTACTAGAAGTTCAGAACCCTAACCAATGTTGTTCGATCTTTTCAACTTCATGTTTTCAAGCTCTCACAAGTTTCCTCTAAATAAATTTCGGGACGAAACTTCCTAAAGTAGGGGAGACTGTAACACCTGTGCCTCCACGGCCATCAAACAAATACCAAACCAATGAAATATTATATTTCATACTTGGGATTTGTAAAAATATGTGTATTATTTGCACATATCAATTCTTGTTCAATTTCAAACTCTAAATCGCTTTCTGGAAGGTTATACGCGCACTGATGCGTAAATATAACCAGTTTAATGCAACAAACACTCTGGAATAGTGACATAGGCTTAACATACCTTAAATAACCTTTACGTAACTTATAAATAAGTTTTGAAGGCTTTGGTATGGCAAAATCAAGTTAAATCGCTTACAGGGACTAAAGTTGACAAACTACGAAAGTATGCCAATTTGAACTGTAACACACATTCTGGAACATGACCATAAGTTAAACATACCATAAATATCCTTTACATTGCATAGAAATAGGCTTTGAGGTGTTCGGTGTGCTAAAATAAACTTTTGGGTCATTCAGGGACTAAAAGTGTCAAAAAGTGCATAAGTTTGCATTTTCGCGCATAACTTACGCTCTGAATACATCCGGACATCCAAAAATTTATGTAAGCACTAAAATATTTTATTTTAGTGTTCGGCATAAGAAAAATCCATTCGTCGCGTCATTTGGATCGTTTTTCGCGCTTATGCGCATTCCGTCGTAATTAACCGAACATCGCAATCGTACGGCTAAACGAACCGACATCCGAGATATTTTTGAGCATGTTTTAAGTTCCCTATACTTTAACTTCATATTAGAGCTTTGAAATAGGGTTAACGGGCCTTAAACGTGTCAAAAATGACCTTATTGCATAACAGGGACCAAAAGTGTAAATCTGCCAAAGTTCAGGCATACGATGCGTAGCCATTTTTGCCCTACGATGCGTATGGGTTCTATCAGACCAGATTCAGTGTTTTTAACAGCAAGTTGCAGCTGTTTGATTCTCACCCACACATTCTCAATTGTCTAGTCAGATGATAAGGATCATTCTTAGCTACCATGAGTTTCCAACAATTATACGCACATGATTCAATCACGTTATTCCATGAAACGATCTTAACGGTGGACCGAAAACTATATATACCCATCCAACCCCATTGCTAAACTCACTAGAATTCTGATTTGAGGAGCTCTAAGTTGAAACCATTGTTTCATACCTGAGCTACTTGGATCGGGATTAGCATTCGGGGACCCTTCGTAAGTATTCTTTCGTTCTTTTATTGCTTTTCGAGTCTTTCGAGTCTGAAAGTCAAACTTTGTTTGACTTTCTGCGTTGACCAGTAATGGTCAATGCGAAGTTCGTTTGAACTTCGTAACGTGAGTGTAATCACGTTGGTTATAGTCCCTTGGGACTATGCCTACTGATTACCACGTTGTCTAGGGTCGTAGGGTAAGCGATCTAATAAATCGCTTATACCTTCGAACCCGACCCATTTGGTCGATCATTTGGATCCGACCAAATACATTAGGTGACCATAGTGTATAGGGAATAACCTTCCGAGGTTATACCTTAGGGTCACATCGTTTGAGTAGTTGTATGATAGGTAGTTTATATGCCTTAGGTAAATTACCAGAATACCCTTTTCATGTATAATTGGTAATTAAGCATATGTAACCTAAACTTTTGGTCACATAACTGATTATGTAACATGTTTAGGCATATAACACTTGTCATAGGACTAGTTAGACGGTCCGAACGCGTTTCACGCGCACGACGCGTTAAAGTAGCATAAGCTACCTTAATGGGTCGCGATGGGTCGAAAGCACTTAGGTTAGGTTTCATGTAGTATGTAGGCCTTTAAACCATATCATATGATTTCCAATACTCATTTGGTTTACCAAGCCTCATCCTATCCGATCTCCCGATTTAAGTCCGGTTTATTTATATAGTTTTAGATTGCCGACTGATTCCGTGCTCCCTCTAGCTTTGTTTGGTTGTTGTTCAAGACCTCTAAGCATTCTCAGGCGAGTACATTATTCCCCTCTTTTACTGTTTTCAACTGTTTTGGGGTGACTCATATGTGCTAAATGTTTTAACAATTACAATGTGATTTCAAGAACGATAACAATGGATTACAATAACAATTACAATGTGGTTTCAAGAACGATAACAATGGATTACAATAACAATTACAATGGTTTCAAAAACAATTACAATGGTTTCAAGAACGATTTCAATAAAGTGAACAAACTTGTTGGTTATAGTTACATAACCAATGACATTCATTAGCAATGATCAAGCCGACCAGTATTAGGTTATGGTACGATAGGATCTGACAAATCCCGTTATTCTCTATACTCATGTTTATGTGTGGGTATTTTGGGTAATGACTGAATCTGTAATTATTAATTTACTCTTTGGTAAGGGTTTATTAAGAACGAGAACGAGAGCGAGTTGGAACGAGGAACGAGTCAAGAAGGTTTGAATGTTATTAGAGAATCGACCATAAAGTAGTTTCACAATTAAAACAAGAACGATTTGAACAATTAAAACAAGAACGACTAGAATGATTTTACAAAATGGTTTAACGATTGGGTAAACATTGGGACGTGATTTACATTTGATCATGCATTTACACGAAACATAGTATTGATTTAAACCAAGTTTTACTTCAATACTTTGTTTTGTGCGTTTCACCTATGGTTTAGTTGATGCATTTCACTAGCCATACATATCACTTTTGACATTGGTTATACATAACATGATTTACATCTTGACATGAACATTTTGACATATTATTTCAATACATCTGGCAGTTGGTTTACACATAGACATCTTACATTGTTGGTTTGGTTTGAGTAAGTGATTTAAGTAACGAGGCATGTGTAATATGATATAAGCATGGTGGATACGCCGCTGGTACTTCCTATATATAAGTACTTATATGGTATTACATATCGTAGCGTTGTTTAAATCATTTCAATTTAAACATATAACATTTTATACAAATAACATACTTTTCACAATACATTGTTTTACAAACAACATATCTTATACAAACTCATTTTACATGGTTATTCATTTAATCATGCATTATTCTCTTATTTATACATATCATCTAAACTAATTATTTTTCAAATGATTTACAAAGACAAAGCAAATTACAAGGTTCATGACTAAACATTTTCTTAAACAGAAGTCATGAATCTTATTTTCAACAAAACCAATGTATTCGCCAGCATTTCTTTGCTGACCTCGTTTTCACATATGTTTCAGGTATTGTTGGATGATATCGTTTGATAGGATGCATGCTCACATAGGACTGGACAAGGCCTTAGTGAATCAATAACAATGATAGACTATGTTTAAATTGTGTATTTAGATTTCCAGACGATGTACTTATTCAATGTTTAATAAAACGAAACACTTTTTGGTATCCATGGTTATGAAACATTAATTCTGTTACAACACTCCCCGACGTTTCCGCCACGTTTTGTATGTTACACGTGGTCGGGGTGTGACAGAAATAAGCTGAATTCATATCCCCAGCTCTCAACCAAGCCACTTTGGATTTTTCCTTAAGAAAACGCTCCTCATCCAAAGCAATTTCCTGATAATCACGGTTCAACATAGCTTCTTCGGCCCGGAGATTCGGATTCAACGGGTCCAGATCGATGCGTTGCTGAATATGATCGAGACTCTCACGAAGCGATTCCACTTTCTTATGCAAATTACCTTGTTTAAACAAAAGAGCTCGGAGAGGACTTTTTAGCATCCGGAGCCGTTTAACAACTTGAAACTGGAAAATACCATCCACTCTAGACTCCCACATCTTTTTAACTATCTCCAAAAATTCAGGTTTATGCACTAAAAAATTAGCGAATTTAAAGGACCGAGGTTTCAACTTACCAACTTCAGGAATCTTTAGAATACAAGGGCAGTGATCCGAAATCCTATACGGGTGGAATATAGCGAATGAACTCGGAAAAGCCGTGACAAACTTTTATCACTATAAATAAAAATAATATCAGTTAATTATGGTATAATGAATAATTACAAGAGAGATGATGTTACTTGTTCTGCGTACATTAAACTTTTATCACTATAAATAAAAATTGTTTAACAAATAAGTATATTCCACAAGTTTCATTTAATGCCTTTGTATTTTGAAATATTATTATACGAACGAAATTTTAAACGACAAGATATTAAGATAAGCTTTTGTAATTTGTCTTTAAATAGAAGGAATATTCCTTTTTACGTTAATACTTCTACCGAGGCCTATTTATTTTCTATTATTTTTAATAAATATTTTAAAGAGATAAAAAATAACATATAAAAATGTTAAACTTCCTTTAAAATGGAAGGTAATGTTGATTAAATAATGACTAAGTGGATATCATATCGTAATTATGGAATTTAAACTTGAGTAATCATTTGTACTCAAAGCATTAGATATTGTACGTTGCACCTACACATGGTGATTTTTAATATTAAAGAAAACCATTTTAATACGCAAAAGGAAAGCATTATGGTGATAGATGGACCACAACTTCATATATAAGTTAAAAAGCAAATCAAAGGCTTGGCAACCATACATTTTATATAAAGTTATGCAACCTCATTTACCATTCAATAATTAATTATGTCATTTCAAATAATTGTAATCAATTTGCTTTAGTTTTATATTTTGTCATCATGTATTTGAAAATTAATAATTGGGTGATTGAAATTGTGTTTTGAGTAGATGATTTAATTTATTTTTATAACAAAAGCTAAGGTGCATCATTTTCTACGCCAAAATCATGATTTTAATTATGGCCAGGCGGGGCGGTCCGTGATGGACGCCCGGCCACGAGTGATGGCATCACGCACACCGCCGCCTCCATGGTGGTCACGCGTTATTTTTGAAACGCGTTGAATCCTTCATGCGTTGAAAAGTTTGAAAAATTCGACCGTTGCTTGATTTTTAACCGTTATTAAACGGTAATATTCAATAAAAAAAACCTTTAAACCATTTATCTATTTATATCTCCATTTTAAACCATTTTACACACACCAATCTACATCTTTAAACCATTTTAAACCCATTTCACACAATTTATATCTTTCTCAAATGGAATTCCCTACGGATTCGACGTTTCCGATGTCTAGCGATAGCGATACCGAGTCGTCTTCCGACAACGAGACACTAAAATATTTTGTGTCGGTGTATAATGAACTTGATGCCGAGTCGTCCCGCCCAAAGAAGAAGATGGTCGACCGTGATCGTATACGTGCCAACGAAGTGTTGATGAACGAATTATTTTTAAAGATTGTTGGAGACATCGAAGCAAGCGAGGAATGGTTTCAAGAAGGTTACGATGCGAGGGGCAAACCCAGTTTCACGCCGATACAAAAATGCACGTCCGCCATTCGCCAACTAGCGACAGGTAACCCTCCCGATCAATATGATGAATACCTAGCTATGTCGGCCAGAACTTCATGTGAATGTTTGCAATTTTTTTGCAACGCGGTCATTAAGTTGTATACTAAAGAGTTTTTATGTAAACCGACGAGCCACGACATCTCACGTATTTACGCCGCACATGAGGCTAGATGGCATTTTCCCGGGATGCTCGGTAGCATCGATTGTACACATATCGAGTGGAAAATTGTCCAAGAGAGTTGCGAGGGGCGTATGTTAGGGGTGACATCAAAAGACCAACCATCATACTAGAAGCGGTGGCATCGAATGATTTATGGATTTGGCATTCGTATTTCTGTGTTCCAGGTTCAAACAACGACATCAATGTGTTGCACACGTCACCGTTGTTTCAAACCGTAACGGATGGTACCGCACCTTCCTCTCCTTACAAACGAGACTTTTTTCTTGTGGATGGTATCTACCCGTCATGGTCTGCTTTTGTGAAAGCTCCCTCATTTCCTGTCGAGCCTAAAGAAATCGTGTTAAAAAAATTGCAAGAATCGGCAAGAAAAGATGTTGAGAGGGCATTTGGTGTTTTAAAGGGTAGATGGGGTATACTACACCGACCGGTTCTTGCGACGAACAAGAAAGCAATACATAGCATAGTGTATGTCACACCCTGACTTTTGCGGAAGCGTGGGTTTATTTGGTGTGACCTCTTAATACCATAGCAACAATCATAACAATGCTATATGATAAACCAGTAGATGTACATCCATTAATTTAAGTTTAAAAATAACAACATTGTTTCAAAACGTAGACTTCAGATTCGAGTTTTACAATTATACAAAATTTTTATGAGTTCACTAAGGACTCATCAAAGATATTAAATAGCACCAAGGTTTGGAAGGCGTGTCTTGTCCAGGAAAGAGACACACTGACCAAACTTAAAGACCATGGATGACATCTTTATTCACAACGCAGCTTAAAACTCCAACGCCCGCCAGATCCATTTACTAATTCCATGAAATACATGTAGTTTGAAAAATCAACATAAAGTTGAGCGAGTTCATGTGTATGTGAGTATGTATAAACCTTTAAAGTATGTCTGTATATGAAAAGTCCCTGGTATATAGCAATAAGGAAAAAGAGATCACCATTGGGTTGCAAAGCCAATGATATGTGTGAAATGATGCAGGAAGACTCAAACCTAGCGGATTTGTGCGTCGGGCACTTAGTCACCTCATGGTCCACTCAGCGGACTCAGGAGTAGGGGCTCGCTACACCCGAATAGATCTGTCACTAATGTCCCTCGGTCCTACAACGAGGATTAATGGCCTTAAGTGTCATGCCCACCACTCACATGATCGCGTAATAAAAACCCTCCTTAAGCTAACCATACCATGTAAATAAATGTCTGTAAATGTCTGTAATAATTGTAACATGTATTTCACCCCCGAAGTATAAAACTGAAAACAGTTAAGAGAAAAGGGGGACATGAACTCACAGTATTGCGTCTTCGGTACTCGTAACCCAAATCTCCTCAGCAAACACGACTACCTACAATGGTCTAACGTCTATTAGACGAATGGGTCGTGCCTTGTCTTAGTATTGATTAGTGCCTTTGAGTTACGTTTTAAAGTGTCTTCAATATTTTAGTAATAATACTTCTCATACTTGTGTATTCGTATTTCCTTCCCAAGGATGGGATATTTTACATATGTCTGTTCGTATTGGAATTATATTTTTTAAGTCCCATTTAGAGAATACATATTTAACCATTATTCCTGTATAAAACCAACCTCCGATACTCCGTATTTCGTTATAAAAATTATGGCGAGTTTTATGCTTGAAAAACATAGTCTAGAATATACTAGTAAACACTTGTCCAGAAAATATTTACTAAGTGTTAGGATTTTCAGAAAATTTCGCCATAGTCTCCTTTGTAAATGGAGGTGTCCATGCTTAATAGCATATCATTTTCTTTTACATATATCCCGTAGATTGTTCCCACATAGCCAACCCGACGATCATACATGCAATACACTACTTATGTCATTTCAGCTTTATTAATCAAAACTGGACTGTTTTTGAGCATTTTAATAAAATAGTTAACCTTCTCCAAAAATTCCCAAATTTTTACAGAATGTCATAAACGTTCCAAATTTTATTGTGTAAAAATAACGGGGTCCAGTTAATTAGAAATATTTTATAGAAATTCATTTACCAGACTGCAATCAGATTTGTTACTTTCTGATTGCAGTTTTACAGAAAAATTCACTAAAAATTAATCGTAAGTCCGATATACGAAATTCCAGTTGGGGGATCACGGAAACAACAGTGACCATCTACAGTAAAAATCCCATGAGCTGATTCTACTCAGGTTTCAAGTTATGACTCCGATTACAACACACTTTTTCAGCAGAAAAATCACAGCTTGAGCTGCTGTCTAAAAACAGTTCTTTAAAAATAGTAAATGACCTCAAAAAATTACGATTCTAGTGCCATTTGATCGGTTGTTCAAAAATACATAATTTAGGCTTCAGAAATTCAGTTTTTCGATTTAAAATGACCCAGTTACAGCCTGTTGAAGTTGGCTGAAAATACTAATCAGCATGCTTTTTAGAGTGTAAATGTTACTAAAACGCGTCCACAATTGTTCTAACAACGGGTTTATCGAGAAATCAATGATCAAACAACATGCATGCTTATACCAACATAATCCAACCAGATTTTATCATTATATAATTTTGTGTTTAGGTTCCTTGTTCACTTTCTCTTTGTGTTCTTATTTTAAGCTTCAAACAACAATGTTTCGAACAATCAACGTAGAAATGATTCATGAGCTAGATCGAAGACTTACTACTAGCACAAGGGCTAGGGATGAACTTTGTGAACAAGAAATGATGATGAAAATGGCGTGAGAATGCAAGGGGTGATGTTCCTTCAAGATTCCAAGCTCCAAGCTTCACAAGACTTCTTCTTGCACTTGTTTTGGACTTGAAAATGGATCAAATGAGTGAGTGTTGTGGTGATGGTGGTGGTGGATATATGCAGCCAAGAGAGAGAGAGAGAGAGAGTGAGAAAAAAATGGTGGAGTGACTTGTTGGTGAAAGTGGAATGATGAGATTAAGCTCTAGCCTAACCTATTTGTAAGGGTTATGATTTCTTGGCCAATGTAGCAAATAAGGGAGGCCCAATCACAAATTAGAAGTATTATTTCGTAGAGATTTGAAATGATTAGGGGTGGGGTCCATGGGGATTAAAAATCGGTTAGGGGGGGGGGTTGGATGTAAAATTGTAACTAAATTGTAAAGGGTAGTTAGATTCCAAGTATTATGCCTCCATATGTTATTTATTTGATTTTTTTATGGGTGTTGGGGTAAACGGGATACATGACTAGCCAGAAATAATAAAACAGAGTATTTGAAAAAAATTTGGTGTCCCGGGTAATGTCCGGTTGTTCGGTTAAGTACCGTTCCGTTAAAGTGTCAAATTAGTCCGAATAATGTCTTTTATATATATTTTTGTAACACAAATTATTCCCGGCACTTAGGAAAGCATTCAGGACCATTTAGTCAATTCTCTGAATAATACGAGTGTGTTAAAAGCTGAATTATTGCAGAAAAATGCAGAATTCTGCGCTTAAAGTGTGTTTTAGGCACTTTCGGCACTGTAACTATCACCTAGTGACGCAGTTTTATGGTCCTCACTTCCCTACACTCCCTACTAGCGTAGTACCTTATCCCTGACTCATATTGGCCATAATAACATTGTCTGCCTATGTGCTGGCATTGTCAGCATGTTTCTGAATCAACCGCTCAGTGCGCTAACTGTGCTGTGTGCATCAAGTATGTCACTAATGTTTGTGTGTAATGAATGGAGTGACAGTATGAAATGTGATGCATATGTATGTAAGTTACAGAAATCAGAAAGCAGTTTACGTCATCAGTTGTAATCAAGCACAGTCACTAAGCACGTAATTAAGATTAATTAATTGTACGGATACCCGGTTTAGTGAGGGTTGTCACAGTGTATGCATGTATCATATTGCACAATATGATAATCAAACAAGACGGACGTGCAATATCCCCGGATTGGGTGCCGGATCCTCCTACACAAGTTCAAGTTTCACAAAATATCCATCTAGAATTGCGTAATGAAGAAACTCACTTTCGGTTGAGATACGATTTAATCGAACTAGTTGGTTCTCTAGGTTTGGAGTTTCATGAGTCGGACGAGGAGTAGGGTTTTTTTTTTTTAATTTGTAGCCTAAAATATTTCTAGTATGTTAAATTGAAGTAGTATGTTTTAATTTAATGGAAATTTAAAATTTTAGTGTTTTATTGTTAATTTCTAATTTAAAATAAAAAATTAAAAAAAATTGTGAGTGATGGAATTCTATCACTAGTGACCACACCCACTACATTTCTATCACTAGTGATAGAATATTGTGTGATGACATGGCATGAGTTGATTGGATATTGGGAGTGATAGAATTCTATCACTAGTGACCACCCCTCCTCCCCTAAGTAGTTCTTTTCAAGTTTTTGGCTTCCAAAATCCAAACTAGTTAACCTTGTATCTTCATAATTAAACTTTTAATTGTTAATCCTAATACATATGTAATTATGACTATCAAGTGTTTAAACACCTCCAACTCATTATTTTTTCCTTAGATTAACTTTGAACCAAAAACTGAAAAATAGTTATCCTGGTAGTTGAAAACACCCTACCTTCGGTTTAGATTGATGGATGGATTGTGTGAATATCATCTTCATGAAATTTAAAAACAATGATTGTTTGTCCAGTTGATGTGCCATTTGACATTACCTAAAGAGTCACACGAGAATCATCTTGTTTCATCCGAACCCCTAGCCCAGTTGGTCTCATGTGGTGGGGTTGGGCCGGTTCCTCCTTGGAGGTCACCGGTTCGATCCACGGCTGCGGCGTTATGGGGGGAGGACGTCCCAATGATGGATCGTTCCTACCGAGGTATGGTGTGGTCTTGAGGGCAACCCGGTTTTACCCAGCTGTTACCCCAGCGAGTCTCTCGTGTGGGGGCAGTATGGTTTCCGGGCGGAAGTCAGCTTGCGCAACGGCCGGGGCCCGATCGAACATCGCGTCCGGAAGAGCGGGGCTAACGAGGGAATGTCTTCGACATGAACCCGGTGACCAATAGGTCATGTACATAGAAAGTCACATTCCAAAAAAAAAAAAAAAAAGAATCATCTTGTTTTTTTTTTTTTTTTTTGGACAGCAGAAAAACAATCTCATTCAACACCAAAGTTAAACCTACAGTACAAAGGCTAGTAAGGTACTAGACCAAACACCTCTTGCATGATCACAACAAGAAACAGAGAATTAAAACAAAACAATATAGTGCTTTAAGATGCCACCTCAAAACACCTCCATTTATTCCACTCCATAGCTCTCTGATTTGCGCTGCATTTTATCCAAAGGAAGGTTGTTGCTTGCATCTCCCCGAAGATGGCATCTATGTTAACCCTTTTTCCACAGAAAATAGTTTGGTTTCTCGCTTTCCATATCCCCCAGCACGTCGCTAAAATAATAGTTTGAATGTATCGTTTTTCTGCGCTTCGACCCGGAGTTTTATGAAATTCCAGTGACTCCTTCACGGAAAAAGGGAACACCTGCTGGATTTTACACCAAGCGCTCACTTTTTGCCATAGAGTTGACGCCACGTAGCATGCCGTAAAAAGGTGGTCTGCATCCTCATCCTGCTCCCCACATAGTTTATACACAGCCGAGCCTTGTAGCATGCCCCGTTTCTTTAACCCGAGCAGTGTCGATAGTCTATCTTGGACCCCACACCACCCAAAAACGTTGACCTTCTTAGGAACCCATTTGGCCCATTCAAAAGGATTGTAAGGGACTGTGAATCTGGATAGTAAAGCTCGACTCGAGGCAACAGAAAACTGTCTGTCACTTACGGGTACCCACGCCCATGTATCGGGTCCAGTAGACAACATCAAACCTTGTACCAGATCCGTAATTGTGACAACCCGGAATTTCAAGGTTAGCACTGTTCATTATTCCCCATTAAAAATTCCGTTTTGTCACGTTTTACTTCTCGAGTCACACGAATAATTTAGATTAATTTATTTATTAAAAAGAAACCTTGATTAATATAAATACGTTAAGTTTAATTGCGAACGACTTAACTAGGTTCTGTGACCCAACTCGAAACTCTCGTGACAAAGCCCCAAACCCGACAACCTTGGGCCCAAGACATTTAATTATCCCAAGCCCAAGCCGCCCCCTTGTGTTTTCGGCCCAAACCCAAACAAAAGCCCAAGATCCTTATATGTTTTATTTTGTGAATGTGTGAGTATGTTATTTTCAAAAAAAATAGCAAACCCTAATCATCTTTCTCCCTCCCCTTGGTGCGACGGCTGAGGATCAAGCCCGCCCCCTCTCAATCGATCTCAACACTCTCTCTCTCTCTCTCTCTCTCTCTAGCCTCCTAGTTCTTTGATTCAAGGTTAGTGTGTATCATGTGTTTTGATTTGAGTTCTTCGATGTCTTGGCTGCGTTTTTATATGATGATTCATATTTGGTGTTTATGAAAATAATTATGATCTAGGGCTTACTAGAAATCATGCTTTCAGTGTGTTTTGATCGTATGATTACATGTTTAGTAACTAGGGTTTTGTGTGATTTTAGGGTTATGAGGATTTCTTGTGAAATTGAATTACTAGGGTTTGATTTGATTATTGAGTATGATGTTGAACATGATAAATATGTTGTAAACAACTATAAACCTGTTGTGAATCATGTTTTTAGTGTCTCAGATACATTAGTTAGTCGTTTGCATAAGTGGGTAATTGAAAACAGTTCTGTCTGAAATTTACAGCCAACTTCCGTTGGTGTAACCGGGTCATAACCTATCGAAAACTGAGTTTTCTTGAGTCCACAAAGTAGAGTTTCGAAATACGATTCAAACAGCGCTGGAATCATAATTTTTTTGACGTAGTTTGCTATTTTAAATGGAATTTTTCATTAAAGTGCGCTGGGCTGTCCATTTTCTACAAAAATTGCAGGTCATGATTTCTGTCATATCTAAGGGTATATTGGGACATAAGTTACGAAATTTGAACTATAGAAAATATGCTAGTAAACTGAAGTTCTCCAACTAGGATCACCCCGTTTGTAGACTTAGTTATTTTTAAACAAAACAAACGGTGGGCAGGGGTAGGAATCGTAACAATTCAGACCACTGTCCATTGCTCGAATTTTTACGAAAAATATGTAAACAATTAGACTTTGAAAATTTTACAGAAATACACCGAGACCTTTTCACATGTCATACATTTTTTTTTTGGGAATTTATCGTGACATGTAGCTATTTTATAAAAATACCAAAAAACAGCCCAGTTTTGAGTATTAAAGCTGAAACGTATTATGTCGCGATGTGTGCATCTGATTGTTAGTTGTGTTATCTGAGAATGATCAAATTGGTTTAATGTCAACATTAAATGTTGTTTAAGTTGTTGTATGCTACGACCATCTATATATTCATATACATATACCGTTTGAATGAAACTATATATGTGGGATATATATGTAAGTTGTCAACGTGATTGCATGATATGTGTTATAGACACGTGTAAGGATTTCGTGTCTTTCATGAGCACACTAATAAACTAAACGGTAATCATGTTAGGACATGATTGAACGGTTCCACCTTGCATATTTCTTTCAATAACTTAATCTGCCGAGCTAATCTAAGGTGAATTCCCACTTTTATAAAAGCAAGTATTCCCGTTGGTTTGGAAACGAAATAAAACAACAACTAAGTATTCTCCTTGGGTAGAATATGAGAAACCTTGTCCCCCTTGGGTGGGACAACATGTTAATTTACTATTATACTAGATGTCTTAAGCATACTAGACGGAAACTCTATCTGAAAGTCCCTACACATTTTATACCGATTAATCGCCGGGCCAATGGCGAACGGGTTATTAGTTGAATAGCGCTATTAGATCTAACAAGCCTCACACCGTGCCGCAGAGGACAGGCGTGGACTAATATACTTGGGCATTAGTCAATGACGATAGACATTGACGCGAGGCACTAAACATAACCATAGTTAGTAGTCGGTATGGTAACGAATTTAGTAGCTTAAAAAGGTGGGGTAGCTCCCCATGACATGTTTTATAAGAATAGAGTAATTTAACATTTAACAAACTTATGATTTTGGAACAACACTAAACAACTATGAACTCACCAACATTTTTGTTGATACGTTACTACATGCTTTGCAGGTCGTTAGGTATTCGCTGGAGCTTGTAGGAAGGAGGAGTCGTTGTGGGTAAAGAACCATTGTTGGGTTCTTGACATACGTTATGGGTTTTTAAAACGTTTACTTGGGTTCTGAACTTAATGCTTCCGCTGTTAATTTAGACTTCTCTTGAACTGTTAGACACTACTCATATTGATGGTGTTTGGTTTTATTTACTTTATTAAAATGTTCAATATGATTGGTGGCATGATCCTGGTCAGTCACACGCCTCGCGGTAACACTCCGCATGTGGATTTTGAGGGTGTGACAGATCGGTATCAGAGCCATTAGTTATAGTGAACTCGGTTTAAAAGGGGAAAATCCTTTTGAGAAAAAACAGACTATAACCTGCTCGGTACTCAACGATCCACAACGACACTTCGCTCCTCGTGTAAGGCTCAACACTTTAGATGGTATAACTTATGTATATGCCTATTTGATATCTACTTGATGTATTGTGTGTGGTATGCTAAGTTCTTATGGTTTTAATGACAATGGAGTCATACCTTTGCGTACGTAACGCCCTTGGCGCGTCTATTTTACTCTTAACTCCCGACACAAATTGCGAGTAGAATCTTGTTTCACCCATAACTTGACCATACGACATCCGTTTCATATGTTCTACCTATCCACGTGATCATCTCGACATGTCCGACATCTAAAAATTATCAGCGTCATCCGCTGAAGCCGCCACTGCTTCCATAACACAGATCTGACTCTCCGTTCGTTCGGTTTTGCGCGCCAATATTCGAGTAGACCAGAATTGACCCAAACAAACTCCGATTTAGGCGAATAATATGTCCATGCGTCCGTGTCGATGAACCACGTCATCTCCAGCTGTCGCCATTGCCGGAAACCATTGCTACAGTCACCAGAAACGAAACAGTGGCTGGAAGTCACAGTTTCGCGCGTTTCTCATTGTGCAGCTTGAAACCCTATCATCCAAACTCTGTTTTGGACAAATGATATACCCACGTGACCGTGATGCAACGAACTTTCCTCCCATGCCATTGCCGCCATCAACCACTACTAGAGCTACCGCTGGTGAACAGAATAGTTGGCGGAATGCTTCGGTTATTTGTTGGATTTTTGTTTTTTCGCTTAATTCTTCGTATGAGCATCACCAACCTCCTGTTCCTTCGGTCCGCAACCGATATAATGAAACGCTAACAACCATACCACAATTCCCACCGATCACAAGGCTACCCCCATTACCATGTTAGGTGGTTAATTCTTAGTCTAACTTGATTTACAGCTTTGTATACCCAACTTAACAAATGGATGTCTCCTAATGAAGGGATGGTCTTCGGGACATTGGAGGACAGATATACGGATTACTTAGCCCACAGATGAATGCGATGATCTACACATTTACCTTACCCTCTTCTACTACAAGAGTCGTATTTCCATGATAGTTTTTCTTGATTATGTGGATCTTTTCACTAGCCTTTGTACCGACCAATGTTTGTTGATTAATGCAATGTATAATTTCTATTATTAACTTAGACAAAACCATCATTCCTTTATCACAGTGACACTACATCCTCGCTTCTCCATGCAGAGACTCTAATACGAACTCGCCCTAGCTTAGAGAATTTGGAAAGCTCGAATTTCTATCATTGGTGATCACTTCTGGAAACCCTGAAGATGGTGATGTGTTGTTGATATGATCATACCATTTTGAACATGTTTTTGCGTCCTCTCCTTGAAACCTCTTGACGACACAGGCATTACTTAAGATTCATCCACATGACTTAAGGAAACTCTTTCAAATTTGGTTGCTTACCGGCTTGATAAATCGCAAAAATCATTCAAGATCATGGATCAAGGTGAATTATTCCTCTTTTGCACACAGGCGGGCTTGAAAAATTTGACAGGCGTTCCAGTGAGCCTTAACACTACAAACTCGTGCGACAACCATTCTTCTCTGGTTAATTCTTGTTGTGCCAACACCATCGACGTAACACTTTTATCGGCGGATAACGTTCTTTATTTCTATTTTTTTACACCACTTGCGTACGACCAACTACACTCTCGACATCGGATAAACCTTTACTACAGATCCTGAAACATTTATGTATTGCGCCAAGTTGAACGCTTTGATTATGACGACACTTTTGTATGTTTCATGTCTTATCCTGTTATGTTTCATGAACACTATAAAGCTTGTCTAACTCTATTCTGCGTGAATCTTCGCTTGGTTAAATCACCCTCTACGAACATCACTCGAGGAGCAACGAGCCATCGATACCTTAGGTGTCACACCCTCAAAATCCACAAGCAGTGTATTACCGCGAGGCGTGTGGCTGACCAGGATCATACCACCAATCATAATAAACAAGTAAATAAAGTAAAGTGAAACCATAGCAAACAAAACGTTTAGTGTTCCCAAAACCAAAGTCCAAAACCAATTTCAAAAGTTAGCGGAAGCATAAAGTATCGAAACCCATAGAGCAGTTTAGAAACATAAAGTTTAAATGTTAAGAACCCAATAGTTGGTTCCCTGCCACAACACCCACTCCTCGTGCAAATGTCAGCCATGTACCTAACGACCTGCAAAGCATGTGGTAACGTGTCAACAAAAAGGTTGGCAATTTCACAGTTGGTTGTTCGTTTTAGTGTTGTTCCAAAAATCCATAAGTTGTTTCAAAACCATAAGTTGTCAAGTTCCTTGTTCTCATAACCATATGCTGCGGGGACTACCCCAATGTTTCAAACCACTAAACCCGTATCATATCGACTACTGACTTAAGTTATGTTGAGTGCCCTGAGTCATTGTCTATCATCATTGACTAAGTGCCCAAGTCCATTAGTCCACTTCCGTCCTCTGCGGCACGGTGTGAGGCTTATCAGACCTAATAACGCTATTTAACTAATGACCCGTTCGCCAATGGCCCAGCGATTAAGTCGATATAAAAATGAGGGACTTAAGATAGAGTTGTTTTCTAGTAAGTTTAAGGTTGTCACTCTTCCCAAGGAGAGCGGAGGTACATATTCTACCCAAGGAGAATACGCAGGTTGCATCCCACCCAAGGGGGATTATTGTTATTTAACCCATTCCCAAACCACCGGGAATCCCATGCTTTGTAGAAAAAGTGTGAACTCACCTTTGGTTGCTCGGTTAGTCTCTTAAAACAGTCAAGGTAGGTCAATCACATCCTAGTATGATTACCATTTAGTTCATTAGTGTGTTCAAATAAAGCACGAAGCTCCTACACGCATCTACCACATAACATGCATTCACTTTGACAGTTCACGCGCATATACCTATTCCACTTATAACTACACACAAACAAGCACACAATACTTCACATAACACCTTCGTCGACATATAACAACTTGGATCATTATCAGATAGCATAACCGACATCATGACACGCAAACCACAACTTATAATGTTTCAGCTTTAACATCTAAAACTGGGCTGTTTTCAGGTATTTTTAGAAAAAAGTTAACTTATTCCAAAAATTCTCAAAAATTTACAGAAAGTTCTAAACGGTCCACTTCACATTGTGTAAAAATATCGAAACTCAATTCACTACCAATTATTTTATAAAAATCATTTACCGGGCTGCAGTCAGATTCGTCACTTTCTGACTGTAGACTACGGAAAAATTCATTTAAAATTCATCGTAAGTCCGATTGACAAAATTCTAGTTAGAGAATTACGAAGACACCCGTTTCCATCTACTGTACAAATTTCATGACCTAACTCTATCCTGATTACAAGTTATTATGAAAAACATAACACACATTTTCTATAGAAAAAACGCAGCCTTTGCTGCTGTACAAAACAGGCCTTTAAAAATAGTAATGATTCCAGCGCCATTTGAAGTGTTTTTCGAAAACGTATAATTCAGACTTCAGAAAATCAATTTTTCGATTAATAATTGTCTGTTTACAGCCAACTGAAGTTGGCTGTTTTCATCAATCAGCATTCTGTTTTTTAGTTAAACGACACCAAAACGCGTGTAAACGACCCCGACACTTCCTAATAACAACTAACAACAGGTTGACCATCAGTTTCACCTAACCATAACAATAATCACAAAACCCTAGATATAAATAATCATGATTTTCACAAAAACACAGCCAATGATCATGTATGCATGCGTATCATCAATTAATTCACACAATCGCATAATTAACCGAAACAAATCATGCAACAACAAAACCCTAGCATAACAACTAAAAATCAAAGCCATGTTTACACAAATTTACACCATGAATCACAATCCAAATCAAGAATACTAACCTTGGAGCGAGTAGAAGGGCTAACGAGGAAGAAGGAAGCGAACAAGAAGCTGAACTGGAAGCTAGTTTGCGCAGGGGGGGGGGGGGGCGTTTCTCCTGGCCGTCGCACACAAGGGGGGCATTAGGGTTTTGGTTTTTCTTTCTTGATCCATGCATGTACGTATATATTAAACTAGAGAG
Organism: Helianthus tuberosus; assembly: GCA_030545235.1. Classification (NCBI taxonomy): domain Eukaryota; kingdom Viridiplantae; phylum Streptophyta; class Magnoliopsida; order Asterales; family Asteraceae; genus Helianthus; species Helianthus tuberosus. The sequence continues at coordinate 24,296 of JARYGA010053867.1, read as the reverse complement.
GCTTGGATGACTTGGGCTAATGGGCCGCAAGGGACAAGGGGGTGCGCGGGTTGGGCCTATGTGTCGCACAAAAGGGAAAGGGGTGGGGGTGGGCTTGTTGGTGGCACAAAAGGAGAGGGGGTGGGTTTGGGTTGGGTTTTTGTAAAGTGGTAACCTGTAAAGTGGCGGTTTTCGGAGTTTCACGGGATAACTAATTAAAATGTTTCGTATCACAAAATAATATATTACAACGCTTCCTTTCACAAAATAATGTATTCCAATATCTTAGTTTCGGGTTTCGGTTTCACGTAATTCACATCACACATTACCAAGTTTCGTAATCATTCAAGAAAATAATCAAACAACACATTCAATTCATATAACGTACGTGTAATTACAAAGTAAAGTGAAACGTAACAAGGATTTATACGAGTTGTCACATCATCCCCAAGTTGAAAGAAATTGCATCCCGAAATTTAGCACATAGTCACTGGAGAAGCTAGTTGTGTTGTGCGTTTTCCTGTGGTGTCACATCATCCCCCCGTTGGTTTGGAATTTCGTCCCGAAATTCCGATGTAGCTTCAGTACTGGACTCACCTTTCTTAAACAACTGGGGGTACTTGCGTTTCATCTGGTCCTCTCGTTCCCAAGTGGACTCTGGGCCCCGACAGGAGTTTCAACGAACTCGAGCAATACGTATCTTGGTTCGTTTAAGAGTCTTGATTTCCCGATCCATAATTTCCACCGGTTCCTCGACGAAGCGCAACTGGCCGTCGATAGTGAGTTCCTTGAAAGGAACAATGAGGGTCTCATCTGATAAACATTTATTCAGATTCAACATGTGGAAGACGTTGTGAACACCACTGGGTTCTTCGGGCAAGTTCAGTCGGTAAGCCACTTTGCCGATTTTCTCAGTGATTTCAAAAGTTCTGACATATCGCGCATTATGTTTGCCCCGTTTGCCAAAGCGAACTACACCTTTCCATGGTGAGACTTTAAGTAGCACACGATCCCCAACCTGGAACTCGAGAGGTTTCCTACGCTTATCAGCGTAGCTTTTCTGACGGTCACGAGCTGCCGCCATTCTTTGTCTGGTTTGAGCAATCTTTTCTGTTGTGTCGACAACAAGTTCTGGGCCAATTATTTGGCTATCGCCAACTTCTGCCCAACATAGAGGTGATTGGCATTTCCACCCGTACAGAGCCTCGAACGGAGCAGCTTTGATGCTGGTGTGGTAACTATTGTTGTATGACAATTCAACTAAAGGTAGGTGTCCTTTCTAGTCGTTACCAAAATCGATAACACATGCTCGAATCATGTCTTCTAGAGTTCGGATGGTGCGTTCAGTCTGCCCATCGTCTGAGGGTGATAAGCTGTGCTCATGTCTAGATGTGAGCCGAAGGATTTGTGCATCGCCTACCACAACTCATATGTAAAGTGTGAGTTTCGATCAGAGATAAATAGAAGTTGGCACTCCGTGCCTAGAGACTACTTCCTTCAGATAGATGTCTGCGAGTGTAGAAAACTTGTCAGTTTCCTTGATTACCAGAAAGTGTGCAGACTTGGTTAGTTGATCCACGATCACCCAGATGGTGTCGTTTCCTCGCTGAGATCTAAGTAAGCCAGTGACGAAATCCATGGAAATTTGCTCCCATTCCATGTTGAGATATCGGGTTGTTGAAGTAGTCCTGAAGGTTTCTTGTATTCAACCTTAACTTTGGCACAGGTCAGGCATTTACTAACATAGGTCGCTATGTTAGCTTTCATACTAGGCCACCAGTATATGGGTTTGAGATCGTGGTACATCTTATCAGAGCCAGGATGTACCGAGTAACGAGACTTGTGTGCCTCATCCATCACAAGCTCACCCGGGTTTCAATAGGATGGAACCCAGATACGTTCCATGAAATAGTAAGTGCCGTCTTCCTAGCGTACAAGTTTCCTTTCCATGCCCCGCATGGACTCACCTTTAAGGTTCTCTTCTTTCGATGCTTCAACCTTAGCATTACGAATTTGGGTAGGAAGACTAGAGTGGATAGTAAGCTGTAACACACGTACACGCTTAGGTTTGGTTTTCTTTCGACTGAGGGCATCGGCCACAACGTTGGCCTTGTCGGGATGATACTTGATCGCGCACTCATAATCATTCAAAGTTCAACCCACCAACGCTGTCGCATGTTCAACTCCTTCAGATCCAAGGTATGCTGGAGACTCTTGTGATCAGTGTAAACGGTGCACTTGGTACCGTACAAGTAATTTCTCCATACCTTGAGTGCAAACACTACTGCTCCCAACTCCAAATTGTGGGTAGTGTAGTTCTTTTCATGAGCCTCGAGTTGGCGTGATGCGTAAGCAATGACTTTCTCATGTTGCATCAACACACGACTAAGTCCTTGGATAGACGAGTCACAATAAATAACAAAATCATCTATGCCTTCTGGTAACGAAAGAATGGGTGTACTACAGAGTTTCACATTCAACTGTTTAAACGCGGATTTCTGAGCAATCCTTCGAGTTAGAGCTGTGAGGATTTGTGCATACGATCAAGAAAAGCAGGCTTTGCAACGTCAAAAGTCGTTCATTGGAAACTAAACATAAGGTTATTTGTGTTATAGGGGCTCCATGGTAAGATGTAGGTATCGTTCGGATTCCTGCTAGTTCTCGAAGTAGTTTCAGATGTCTTCAAAGAAAACAAGTGGCATATCCGTCAAGGTAGGCTAAATTTGTCACACCCCGAACGCGTAAAACAACAAACCGTGACGGAAACGTCGAGGAGTGGAGTGGAGCGACAGAATTATTGTTTCACAACACATGGATTAAAAAGTTTCGTTTTATTTAGATACTAAACATTAAAGATTGTCTTGAAACAGAACAAGCAGTTTAACATATTGTCTATCATCGTTATTAAGTCACTAAGGCCTCGTCCGATCCTAAGTGAGCATGCATCCTAGTAGCAATCAACATCATCAAACACCACCTGAAACATATGTAAAAATAAAGTCAGCAAAGAAATGCCGGCGAGCACAAAGGTTTTGTGAGTGTGTTAGATTCATGGCTCGTATTCATGATTGCAATACCTCATTTGACTACAAGAGTCGATAATTGAAAACCTTGTTTTGAAAAGTGTTTGTATTGCAATATGAATAAACAACTCATAACAAGTTGGTTATAGTTTATAAAACCTCGTTGCAATGAATCTTGACTAAAAAAATTTGTTTTCGTAAACCAAATTGTAAATCGTTCTCGTATTAAAACTCGTATGGTTTATATCATTTAGTAAACATCGTTGTGTATCGTCGTTTGAAATCATTCGTCCAAGTGAACTAAATAACGCCACGGAATGTAATATGATAAAAGCACTTATATATAAGAAGTACCAGCGGTGTATCTACCATGCTTTTATCACATTATACCCGTCCCGTTATCTAATCAAATACCAAAAACCAATCGTTTAAATCGTTCAACTCGTTCGTGTTATATACCATCGTTCATTTGTTTAAATTGTTCAAATCATTTTAAATCGTTCAATCGTTCAAATCGTTACAATTGTTCAAATCGTTCATAATCGTTCATGTTTTAATTGTGAAAACTACTTTTGGTCGTCTCATTGAATACATTCAAACCTTCGTAACTCGTCCATCGTTCAACTCATATTAACAAACCACCAAAGGGTAAGTTAACAATCATCAGGTTTTGTCGTTACCCACATATCCCCACACATAACCATGGCGATAGTTTGATAACGGGATTTGTTAGATCCTATGGTACCATAACATACTACTGGTCGGCTCGGCCAAAGCTAATGAATGTCATTCATTATGTAATTACGTCCCAACAAGTTCGTTCACATTATCGAAATCGTTGTATTTAATATAAACCATAGTATTCGTTTTTGAAAACATCGAATTCGTTTAACACATATGAATCGCCCCAAAACAATTGAAAACAGTAAAATAGGGGAACTATGTACTCACTTTGAATTGCAAGGTATCCTTGATTAAAGTGAACTAACAAAGCTCGGGCAAACCAAGGGAATCAAGTAGCACCTAGTAATCGGATTACTATGTTAATAAATCGACACCTAAATCGAAAGATCGGATAGAACGAGGTCACATAAACCAAATGAGTATTGGAACTCATATGATATGGTTTAGCGATGCCTATATTCTAAATCAGAACCTATCCTAAGTGCTTACGACCCGTTATGACCCGTTAAGGTAGTATACGCTACTTTAACGCATCGTTCGCGTGAATGCGCGTTCGAGACGCCTAACTAGTCCTATGATAAGTATTATATGTCCTAACATGTTTAAATATGTTGCATAATCAATTTAAGTGACAAAATTTAGGTTACATATGCTTAAATTTAAATTATGCATGAAAAGGGCAATTTGGTCATTTTCCTATGGCATATAAACTAACTATCATACAACTAATTAAACTAAGTGACCATAAGGTATAACCTCGGAAGGTTATTCCCTATACAACTATGGTCACAATATATGTTTGGTCGGATCCTAATGATCGACCAAACGGGTCGGGTTCGAAAGTCTAAGCGGTTGTTAAGACTGCTTACCTTACCACCCTATACAAGCACTAAGCTAAAAGTGACGAGTTAAACATGTTAAGACATGTTTAACTAAGTTAGAAAAATGGTTTGATATCAAAACAAAGTGTTTTGATACCCAAAAATAGCTTCGTTGCAAAATGCGCATAATCGGCATTTTGACCGAAAATTTGACTCGTCACTTCGACTAATCAACGTGGTAATCAGTAGGTATAGTCACAAGGGACTATAACCATCGTGATTACGTTCACGTTGCAAAGTTCAAAACGAACTTTGACTTGACCAAATCATGGTCAAAGCAGAAAGTCAAACACTGTTTGACTTTCATGCTTGAAAAGCATAAACAAGCATGAAGGAAGCTTACAAAGGGTCCAAGCTAGGAAGAATTGAACTAAAATGTTGGATCATGTCCGTGACCCTAAACAGTCAGTAAAGGCAGTTCATCATTGATTACTAAGGCGGAATCAAAGTAAACAATGTCAAAACAACTTGTATCCTTTTAATCTCTTTTCTATTACTGATTACGAGTCTTTTACAATGATTCTGATGAAATTTTGGCAGCACCTCGACTCACACACCTTGTCCCTGTTCACTTCAAATGACACGGTACATCCCCTATTTATAGATCACGGGGTTTCGCTTGAAGATGACACATGTCTGTTCAAGCGAACTGGCATGTTGTTGATTCGCTTGAACATTCAAGCGAACTAGCATGATGTGGTTTCGCTTGAACATGACATATTGTCATTTCAAGCGAACTGACCTATAATAACATATACAAACCCTAATTTCAGCTCTAGTGTGTGTTCATTCATTCTATCTAGACCTAAGACTTGAATAAGACGAAGTTAACATACATTAATTGCACCAACAGACTCCCCCTTGGATGTTGACGAAGTCTTCAGCGTCAAGTCTTTAGTCTTTGTCTTTCTCCAAATAAATTTATCATTGTAAAAACTCTCTTCAATCTTTATCTTCAAACTTTAATCTTCAATCTCCCCCTTTGAGTGTTGATTCAGAATTCTAACTCCCCCTTTCACAAACTCCCCCTCTCGATCAGCTAGGGCTTTAAATTCTGGTTCAAACTTTGATATTTCATTACCATGGGGTTTCCTGTTACCTGCACAATCTCTACCTAAATATAAGATATATGACAATAACAGTTTCAATCCAAACTTACCTTTTAACCTTCAGTGTTAGAAATCCACTTAAGTACTCAGGTCCAAATTAATGACCCTGATTACTCAAATTATCTACCAAGTCCAACTTAATGACCTTGGTTGATCAGAGATAATTCACACTGACATTCGGTTCAATTTTCAAACAATTTTTCTGAAAATTACAAGTTTCAAATTAATGATCTTGCTTTTGACTTTTCAACTTTCACAAACTTATCATGTTTAGCTCCAAACTCATTGTCCAGCCCAGAAACTTCTGCATCTGCTTCAATTCGAATCTGAAGATCAGCTTTCCACTTTGGTTTGTCAAAAATAAAGCAGAAATGTAAAATCTTTTTGAATTTTGAATAAAGCTTCTAAACTAGAAATGAAATACAGAACTAAAATGCAATAAAAGTAAACTATTTACAAACATATTTTTGATGAGCGTATTAGGGAATCATATCAGCTATTCGACAAGTCACAAGTACCGTTAAGCTTTAATTTCATACTCAGAATTAAACAATTCGCTTAGATTGCCGATATGCTGATCCACTTAAATTTTCACACAAATTTCAATCTATCCAGGATACGGATTTAGTGTTTTAGAAACTTAAACTTATACGTGTGTCCCACCTCTTGAATATACTCCTATATCCAGATCCCAATATTCAGTCTTACAGGTGATTATATCACAAATGATATCTGTAAGGGGTTAATAAATTATGAAGAATCATGAGAGCTCAGGTCAGAACTACCGTTCAGCAGAGAGATCATGACTCAACTTTTGGGTGTGTCCCCTTTAGAGGATCTTTTTTACAACATTGATTAGCAATTTTATTGTCTTCATCATATATGCTGAGGGTGATGCGATGTTTCAAGCATTGCGAAAAGTATTATTCGGGGACTAGGTCAGAACTTCCATTCAGCAGAAGTCCCGGAATAATACCCCAGATATCACTGAGTATAAAGACCTAGTATATTAGAAAAATGAATCTTCCAAACAAGATTTCAGGGGTTACCTATATATCCAAGTAGTGTTCCCCACGAAATAAGTAAGTAAAGATTTAAGTTTATATCCCAAACAAACCTACTAAATGTGTAAAAACCTATCGGCACATCATCAGCAAGACTGTTTAACGCATTTAAACTTTCCATTTCTTTAGCATACTATAACTGTCAAGCCGATGTACTATCATTTTCCCTTTTTACACAAGCTCTTTTCTAGTTTTATACTGTTTTTGGATTTTGAAAATATCTCATGTTTTTGTATTTTTGTCATTTTTATTGTTTTTGTATTTCTAAAATATTACCCTATACTCCCCCTAAATACCAAAACAAATAAAAAATCGACAAACCATTGCAGATTGCTTCTCAACATCATCTACAATGTCTCCTTCATCAACGCCAATAATCTCCTCCAACACCGATAAAAGCTTCATACCATTCAGTTTTAGCAAATATTGAAAACGAGTTTTGTCAAATGCTTTGGTATGCAAATCAGCTTTTTGATCGTCAGTGTGGATTTTCTCAATTCGTATCAACTTCTTCTCAAAACAATCACGAATGAAGTGATGACGAATCTCAATGTGTTTCGTTTTAGCGTGATGAACTGGATTTTTAGTAATGTTAATCGCTGCCTCATTATCAACAAAGATAGGGGTGTTTAGAAATTGCAAACCATAGTCGCACATCTGTTGCTGGATCCACAAGATCTGTGAGCAGCAACTACTAGCAGATACATACTCCGCTTCACATGTGGATAAAGCCACAGAGGTCTGCTTTTTGCATTGCCAGGTGACCAATCGTGATCCAAAGAACTGGCACCCCGCTGTTGTTGATTTAGCGTTAACTTTGCAACATCCGAAATCCGAATCGGAATACCCTTCGAGCATGAAATCGCCTTCTCTAGGATACCACAACCCCAATGATGGAGTTCCTTTCAGGTAGCGTAATATCCTTTTGACTATTACCATGTGCGACGCTCTCGGATTAGATTGAAATCTTCCTGCGAGGCAGGTTGGATACATAATATCGGGTCTTGAAGCTGTCAAATACATCAGCGATCCAATCATGGAACGATACATCATTTCATCTACCTTCTCTCCGGTGAGATCAGGATTTATCCCATGATTCATTGCTAATGGGGTGGAAGCTGGAGTAGATCCTGACATCCCGAATTTCTCCAAGATATCATGAACGTACTTCGTCTGATGTATGAATATTCCCTTAGGCAGTTGATCAACCTGTAATTCCAAGAAGAATTTCATCTCACCCATCGATGACATTTCAAATTTCTGCTTCATAACTTGTTCAAAGTCTTTGCACAGATTTTCATTCGTTGACCCAAATATGATGTCGTCCACGTAAATTTGAACTATCAGAAGATGACCATCGACCTCTTTGGTGAAGAGAGTGGCATCCACTTTTCCACGAATAAAGCTGTTGGCTAGCAGGTGTTGAGACAATGTCTCGTACCAAGCTCTCGGGGCCTGGTGTAAACCATACAGCGCTTTGTCCAGCAAATATACCTTATCTTTGTGGATTGGATCGGTGAAGCCCGGTGGCTGACCGACATATACCTCCTCTTTTACCTTCCCATAGAGAAACGCCGATTTCACATCTAGCTGATATACTTTGAAGTTTTTCCAAGATGCAAATGCTAGGAAGATTCTGATTGCTTCTAGTCGAGCTACAGGAGCATACACTTCAGTGAAATCTATACCCTCCTATTGACTGAAACCCTGAACTACGAGTCGAGCTTTGTTACGAACCACAACTCCTCTATCGTCCCTCTTGCACTTGAACACCCACTTGGTGTTTATCTTCCTCTGACCATCAGGCAAATCTACTAACTTCCACACTCCCAACTTCTCGAATTGGCTGAGTTCCTCCTGCATAGCATTGACCCAAGAATCTTCAGTAAGCGCCTCTTTGTAAGTCCTTGGCTCAATCTGCGAGATAAAACAACTCAATGAGAAATCAGTTTGTAAAGGAGCAACTTTTGTATAAAAACATGTAAGCCCTTGATTAAGCTGTCTTCGAGTGCGAACGCCTGACTGCAATTCTCCAATGATCAACTCCTCTGGATGATATGAAAGAGTTCGTGGCATCACTTCGCCTGGAACATCTATATCGCCTTCCGGATTAGTAACATTCTGATTTGCACCTTGTTCACTGACTGGGTTTTTTTGACTTGAGATCTGAATTTGTTCCCCCTCAGAATCTGAATCACCATGATCAAATACTGGTATGTTCTCAGGTTCTTGATTATCATTCTGTGCCGTCTGATTATCTTGAGCAACTTCATTTTGTTGAATATCATCATGTTCTCCAGCATTACTCGGACCTGCTTCATCATCATTCAAAGCTTGTCGTGGTCTTCTAGAATATTCAGCTGGGAACCTTTCTTGCGATTCTTCGTACTCTCTCAGAATATCCAACTCGTCAAAGAAATCTTCTTCTTCTTCTGGTTCTTCAATCATGTCAAACGATTCCCACAACTTGTCATAATGAAAACGCCATGAATCTCCAGGATTCTACGATGGCATTGTATAACCTTGACATTCCACATTGGGAGCTTCAATAATTCGCTTCAGACTTGGAACGAAGACTCGTCGTAACGGACTTGCATAACCTATGAATATCCCTTCAATACTCTTCGGACCAAACTTTCCAAAAGGCTCTAGAACAGTACAGGGTGACCCAAACGGTTCAAGATACTTCAGATTTGGTTTGCGGTTATTGATCAACTCAAAGCATGTTTTGTTGAATTTCTTGACAGTGAGAACTCTGTTGAGCGTATAGCATGCGGCGGAAACTGCTTCAGCCCAAAAATTTATCGGTAGCTTTGAATCAGCAAGCATTGCTCTGGCTGTTTCGATTAGTGTCCTATTCTTTCTTTCAGTGACTCCATTCTGCTGCGGAGTGTACGGAGCACTAAATTCATGCAATATACCTCTTTCATCACAAAATTCTTCCATCTTGTTGTTCTTGAATTCAGTACCATTATCACTTCTAATTCTTTTGATACGCCTTTGGTACAATTTTTCAATTTTCCTGAACAATGCTATCAAACTTTCAAACGTTTCATCTTTCGTCTTCAAAAATGATACCCACGAAAATCTGGAATAATCATCAGTAACCACAAGACAGTAGAGATCCCCTGTAATACTTTTGACATTCACTGGACCAAACAAATCCATATGTAGTCTCTCTAACGGTCTGGAAACTGAATTGACTTGCGTTTTAGGGTGTGACTTTTTCTTCTTCTTGCCTTTGATGCAACTAATGCACTCCCCTTCTAGATGAAAACCCTTAATGTTAACACCCAGAACTAAATCATTATGCACCAGATGATTCATTTTTCGTAGATGAATATGGCCCATCTTGCGATGCCACAACCTCGATTCTTTTTCCGTTGCTCTAGACACAAAACAATGAGATTGACCACTCATGTCCAACACGTACAGATCATTCACTCTAGGTGCCCTCATGATAATCCATTCTTCTGGGATAACAAATCCAGATCAAACATTCTTTGTCTGTAAAATGAGTGGTATACATCCTGTCACAAATCTGCGAGATACTCAGTAGATTATTCTCCAACTCAGCAATGTAGTTAACTCTCTCAAACGTAACAATCCCATTGGATAACGTTCCTTCACCAACAATTCTACCACCTTGGTTTCCTGCGAATCCCACATAACCACCATTGAAATTTCTAACATCGTACAACAATGCTGTCTTCCCTGTCATATGTCGAGACGCTCCACTATCCATAATCCATCGTGAAACAACTCTTGGAAGTTCCTGCACATATCACAAAATGATTTAAAAACATATTTCAATAAAGATGCCGATACATGCTTCACAATTACCAACTAGGAAGCTCCGGCAAGTCATAAATTGTTTAGCTGAAATAAGCTGCCCAAGCCTCATCAGACTCGGGTAACTTAATTTCATCTACACACTTTACAACCGATTTAAGAGGTGGAAAGTTTTTATCATTCATTTCCAATTTGTTATCAACAACCTCTTTAATGTCAACTTTAACCTCATTTTCCAATGAAACATCCTTTTTCACAAAATTTTCATAATAAATTGGAATGTTTTCTTTTCTGTTTTCATTTTGAAGAATCTTTTTAGGAACAACTTTCTTCTCTTGTGGAGTTGAAACTTGTTTCTCTGATTTTGGTTTCCATGTTTGTTGAGATGATGCAACCCGTTTGTAAAACTTGTCATTTTTAGTTACCACATTTTTAACAGGTTCAATATTGACTTTGATGTTGTTGTTTTTCAAAATTTTTTCTCAACAACCATTGGAGCTTTTCCCTTCACATCAACTTTCTTCTTTTGACTTTCAACAACTTCAGTCTTAGGCTTAAAGTTGGTGCAATTTCTTGCAATGTGACCAACTTTGTTGCATCTAAAACATGTACGAGTATCAACGACCCGGCTTGTGCCTTCAGACTGAGGTTGTGAGGCTTTCTTCTCAAAGAACTCTTCATTTGATTTCGAAAAAATCTCAGATTCTTCATCAGAAAGTGAACTTTAACTGTTCATAAATACTTTCTTCTCATCAAATTTCTTGTTTTGAAAATTCTTTCTTTGATAGTTCTTACCACCCTGATATCCTCCCGACCAATTGTTTCGATTGTTGTTATAAAAACGTGGTGGAAATACAGGTTTCTTGTAGTAAGCTTTATCTTTCTCAAAATTCATTTGCCTTTTTGTTTGTTTTAAACTCTTTACTTCAGACAAATCAATTTCAACCATTTTGAACACATTTGTCAATTTTGAAACATTTACATTCTCCAGAGGAAACTCAGAATCCGAATACAACTTATCCGATCCCGACATCTTGTACATGACAAGATCAGGTTCTTCATTTAAGTTGTTTTTGGACTTTTGTTTTGTAATGTATTTGTCCAGAAAACACTCTTCATCCTCAGCTGAAACACTATCCAAAACACTTTCAGCCATGCCTTTAACAATCTTAGTTTGAACACTATCATCAGATGATGATGAAGAAAATGTCACATCAATTGAATCAGGAAGTTTCACTTCATTTTCATCTTCAAGATTAACCAACCTAGATTGTTTTTTCGAATAATTGTCTAGAACTGGTGGCGGAACTTGATGAAACCCAACCCCAGTTCCATCACAGTATACATCTTCGCTGCTTTGTTTTTCCCGATGGGTTTGGGAACAATGTGTTGCAAAACAAACCTTGCAGAGTTGTAACTGTTCAATTTCAAATTAATTCGCTCATTCTCAATCTTAGCTTCTTCAAACTGAAGTTTCAATTTAGCAATCTCATCCAATTGTTTGTTGATTAATTCTTCTTTAATCCTCAAAACACTTTGCAAATGACAATTTTCTTTGTATGTTTTACCGTTTCTATCATCATTATCTTTAACCGTGCTTTTAAGCTTCTCAAATTTTTCAGTAATCTGACGATTTTCAAGAACTAACCTTTCATTTTCTTTCCTAACCTTTTCTTGGTCAATTTTATCAGTTTCGATTTTGTCAGTTAATTCTTTTACTATATCGTTCGAAGCTTTCAACATTTTATCACGGTTAAGGATCTGATCCTCAACTCTTCTGACTCTAGTAGTCAGATCATCAATTTTCTTACCGTTGAGATAAGTGACTGTACTACAAACTTTGCATTCTTTGATGCAATTTTTGCAGTCAACATCACCATTGACTTTCTTACCTGACTCAGTTGTTGACGCATTTGAACTAACCTGGCTTTTAGACTCAGAGACGGATTTAGAGTCTACCTCAAGTGCCTTAGCAGCCAGCACCTTGTCAGCCATCTTTCCCATGTTTTCAGCATTCAACTCTTGAGTCGTGTCAATGATTCCATTATCAACCTTCTTTGACTTCTCTTTTTCTTCTTCTACTTTCTCCTTCTCTTCTTTCTCTTTCTCTTCTCTGCTTCCCCACCATTTTCTTTGCCAATAATCATCTTCATCTTTCATTTCTTTGATTATGGTTTCCATATCAAGAGTGGTATGATCAATAGCAATGTTTCCATTTGGGTCAAGATAACATTCTCTGTCTGGATCCCATCTCCTCGCTCTTTTTGCTTCACTATAGATAGCAGATATTCTGATCATTCTTTCTTGAGCTATCATCTTCCTGTAAGCATACCTCGTTTCTTCAGGCCTGGTGTCTTTCCAAGGAACAGGTTCAGATTTTGCCATGAATGCATATCCAACTGTATCCTCCTAAGGTGACAACTCGCTCCAGTCGAAACCTTCATCGTCATGAATCACTGCAAGAGCTCTGGATTTCTCTTTGTTATCCTCAAGCTGCTTCATCCTTGGCGGTTCTGATTTATTCTGATGATAAATCGCCTTCTTGTAGTAATCTTCTCTAAACGGGTTTTCAGACTCATCAGCATAAGCATTGCGACATTCACGTTTAAAGTGACCTTTCTGTTTACACTTAAAACATGTCACTTTAGACTTGTCAAAGCCTAACTTGGTAGATGGTCCCCCAATAGACTTTCTTCCAGTTATCTCCATGAAACGCTGTGCTCGACGAACTGCACTGGCCATACACCACCTTATGTCGATCAATTCCATCTCCTCAGGATCTATTTGATCGTAATCTTCTTTTGTCAGGTTAGTGTTGCTTATCTTCCCTGCTACAGGACTTTCATACGATTCTAGCACAGATGCTAAGAAAACCATCTGTTGCTTTGCCGACTCCTCGCTGAAATTTTGAGCGTTCTTTAAGTCTACAGCGATGTTGCATTGAAATAGGTTCTTTGCATCTGATTGACTTGAATGTGACGAAGAACCACTGTGAAATCCACTGCTTTGACTTTCTTTGTTTGAAATGTTGGAATTCTCAGCAGAAAAGGCTGTCTTGGGAGAAGTATTCTTTGGCATCATGCTTTTTGGATAATACAAATCCAAATTCTGTTGATAAGATGAATGATTGACTTTATGTGTTTTCCTTAACTCCAGCTCGTGACTCTCTAGTCTCTCAATCAGCAAATCTACAGTCAACACTTCAGGCGGCTTGATTGTATTCTTCAGCATCAAGGCATAATATTGCCAATCCATCTCATCTGGCAACGAGTCAAACAATTTATCAACTAGCTCTTCTTGAGAATAGAAAATTTCATGTCTCGCCAATTCCAGCTTCAGGTGCCCAAACCTCTCAATCATTTTACAAACTGATTCATTCTTTAAACAACCAAACAAATCAAATTCTTTCTAAGCAACTTCTTTTTGTTTTTCACTATTTCAGCACTTCCCAAACATTTATTTTTCAACTTTTCCCAAAGATCTTTAGAACTGTTGTACTCGATCAAGGATATGATATCTTCTCGAACAGATTGAAATAGCAGTGCAATGCATTTTTGCTCAGCAACAAACGAATCTATTTCTTCAGATGTAGTCAAACTTTCACCAGTTTTGCCTCCATCTGTGTATCCATTCCTTAGACTCTTCCAACTAGGATATGCAAAAGCCATCAACCAATCTTCAAACTTCTTGGCCCACCGACTATATTCTTCGATAGCCATCAATTTCGGGGGTTTGTTATAAGTTCCAAAAGCACTTTCCACACTTAGAGCATCCGATAAACTTTTCTTCATATTCGGCGTATTCTCATTGGTGTTACTAGGCGAAGCATCATCTCCAGAATTTCCAGCAAAGGCAAACATATCGCTAAACGGATTCATGAATAGATCATCCATCTTGTACGTACCTGAAAAATCAGCAAACACTTAGAAATTTCTTGGTTTTTGAAAAATACAAATTCAAGCGGAATCTATTGAAGCGAAATCAGCTTTAAAGCAATATAGCTTTTCAAGCGAAACCACAAATCAAGTTCAAGCGAAACCCTTCAAGCGAACTTGAAGTGAAATCAGTCTACTTGAAGCGAAACCCCTTAATTCACTTGAGTTTTCAAGCGAAACCTCAACTCAAGCGAACTAAGACAATATTTTCAAGCGAAAGGTGTTTTTCAAGCGAGAACACCTATGTATTTCAGGCGAGAACACCTATGACGTCATCTTTTCACGAACAGTTTCAAGCGAACATCTGATTTTGATCAATTTTAAGCCGTATTTTAGTCTAATTCTTTCAAGGATTAGTTAATACTCTATTTCGCTTGATATATATGAGTTTCAGGCCATTTCAACCGTAAAAATATGTCCAAATCAGAAAAGAATGAGTAGAAGTAAGAAAATCCGATGATTTCAAGCTGCAATGGTATGAACTCCTCGTACTATGCTCTGATACCGCTTGTTGGATCGTGTCCGTGACCCTAAACAGTCAGTAAAGGCAGTTCATCATTGATTACTAAGGCGGAATCAAAGTAAACAATGTCAAAACAGCTTGTATCCTTTTAATCTCTTTTCTATTACTGATTACGAGTCTTTTACAATGATTCTGATGAAATTTTGGCAGCACCTCGACTCACACACCTTGTCCCTGTTCGCTTTAAATGACACGGTACATCCCCTATTTATAGATCACAAGGTTTCGCTTGAAGATGACACATGTCTGTTCAAGCGAACTGGCATGTTGTTGATTCGCTTGAACATTCAAGCGAACTAGCATGATGTGGTTTCGCTTGAACATGACATATTGTCATTTCAAGCGAATTGACCTATAATAACATATACAAACCCTAATTTCAGCTCTATTGTGTGTTCATTCATTCTATCTAGACCTAAGACTTGAATAAGATGAAGTTAACAGACATTAATTGCACCAACATAAAACACTCAGGTATGAAGCCTTAGCTTCAACTTAGAGCAGATTAGATCAATTTGAGCAAGGAACAATGGCAAACTTGATGGGTATTTATAGGAAACCTTGAGTTCACAAGATCATTACATGTGTTTTTGCAAGGATCAAAGCATGATCTCAACCATACACATGTTGCCCATAGTTTCTAATACCAGGGGAGCTCAAAAACAAGTCCATAGTATGCTAAATCTGGGGTTAAAAACCATGAGAACAGGCTTTTTTGCAGATTCATGAATCTGCTGACCTGGGGAAGCCTTATGGACCGTAAGAGGTCCCATACGGTCCGTATGGACCTTGCTGCTGGCAGACAACTTTCAAATGTTGATAGTTTTAGCCCCTTAACTTGTTTCGTCGTGTTTCGGCACTTCTAACACCCGTCAAACCCATTTTCAAGCTCCATGATGAAGTTAAAGTATATTTAACTTGAATTATGCTCAAATATGTTATGGATGTTGGTTCGTTTGACTGTACGGTTGCGTTTTTCGGTTAATTACGACGAAAATCGTAACGAACGCGTGCACGACCTAAATTGCGAAGCGAATGAGGTTTTTGCATTCCTATCACTAAAATACAATATTTTAATGATTACAAAAATTTTTGGATGTCCGGATATGTTCAGAACGTAAGATATGCGCGTAAATGCAAACTTTCGCAGTTTTGACGCTTTTAGTCCCTGTGATCAAATAAGCGTATTTTCGCATACCGAACCCCTCAAAGCCTATTTCTAAGATATGTAAAGGATATTTATGTTATGTTTAGCTTATGATCATGTTTCGGAATGATCGTTACTATACGAATCGGCATACTTTCATAGTTTGTCGTAAATAGTCCCTGCAATCGAATAAACTTGATTTCGACACACCAAACCCTTCAAAACTTATTTCTAAGTTACGTAAAGGTTATTTAAGGTATGTTAAGCATATATCACTATTCTGGAGTGTTTGTCGCATTAAACTGATTACGTTTACGTAATAGTTTGCGTATAACTTTCCAGAAAGCGATTAAAAGCTTGAAATCAAACTAGAATTAAAACGTAAAATCGTCAAACACAAATACACACATATTAACACCAAAACACATTGTTTCATTGATAATTGAAATTGTTTTACAACGTACATCGTTACAGAGCACAAATGTTATAGTCTCCCCTACTTTAGGAAATTTCGTCCCGAAATTTTTAACTAGAGGAAACTTGTGAAAACAAATGTGGATATTTCACTTTCATTTGGTCCTCACACTCCCAAGTAAACTCTGGGCCACATTTGGACTCCCAGCGAACCTTGACCAATCGTATTCGCTTGTTCTTCAATTGTTTGACTTTACGGTCCATTATCTCCATAGGTTTCTCGACAAAGTGCATTGTGTCATCAACTTGAATTTCGTCGAGTGGAATATGAAGATTAGTATCGGCTAAACACTTTCGTAAATTGGACACGTGGAATGTTGGGTGAATATTCCCAAGTTCTGGAGGTAGCTCAAGTCGATAGGCAATGTTTCCGATTCTTTCAACAATCTTAAATGGTCCAACGTATCGTGGTGCACGTTTTCCTTTCTTTCCAAATCTCACCACTCCCTTCCAAGGGGATACCTTGAGTAGGACACGGTCTCCGACTTGAAATTCCAAGGGCTTGCATCGCATATCCGCATAACTCTTTTGACGGCTTCTAGCTATCAGAAGATTATCGTGAATTTTCTTGATTTTGTCTGTTGTTTCCAGAATAAGTTCAGGTCCAGTAAGTTGAGCTTCACCGATCTCATTCCAACAGACAGGTGAACAAAATTTTCGACCGTATAAAGCTTCGAATGGTGCTATATTAATGCTAGCATGATAACTATTGTTGTAAGAGAATTCGATCAACGGTAAGTGAGAATCCCAATTACCACCAAAGTCTATCACACATGATCTAAGCATATCCTCCAATGTTTGTATCGTCCTCTCGGATTGTCCATCCGTTTAGGGATGATAAGCAGTGCTCAGATTTAGTTGGGTTCCCATAGCAGATTGCATGGTCTTCCAAAAGTGAGATGAGAATCGAGCATCATGGTCAGATATAATATCCAAAGGAACACCATATTGAGACACAATCTCGTTAACATAGATCTTGGCAAGTTTATCAGCGGATAGATCCTCACGAATTGGTAAAAAGTGAGCTGACTTCATAAGACGATCAATAACTACCCAAATGGCATCGTGACCTTTAGATGTGCGCGGTAACTTAGTAATGAGATCCATCGCAATGTTTTCCCACTTCCATACTGGTATCTCCGGTTGTACAAGCAAACCAGATGGTCGTTGGTGTTCAGCCTTGATTTTGAGACAAGTTAGGCATTTCGATATATACAAGGCAACATCCTTTTTCATACCAGGCCACCAGTACTGAGTACGAAGATCCTTGTACATTTTGTCAGCACCAGGATGGATAGAATAACAAGACTTATGAGATTCGTCCATCACTAAAGTGCGAAGATTGTCTTGTTTCGGAATCCACAAATGATTCTTGAAATAGAGTAACCCTTCGTCTTTCGTTTCGAGTTTAAGCTCTAGTTGATGTGGTAATTCCTTACCCATCAAATTTTGTGTAGCACAAATATGTTGAACTTGAGAGACATGTGATTGGATATCGGATAGAATTCAAACACGATGAAGCTTGACACGTTCCTTACAACTAAGCGCATCGGCTACAACATTCGCCATACCAGGATAGTAGCGAATCTAGCAATCGTAATCGTTCAATAGCTCAACCCAGCATCGTTGTCTCATGTTCAGCTCCTTCTGATTAAAAATGTGTTGGAGACTTTTATGGTCTGTGAAAACCACACATTTTGTGCCATAAAGATAGTGTCTCCAGATTTTTAAAGCAAAAATCACAGCTCTCAACTCAAGATCATGAGTCGTATAGTTTTTCTCGTGAATTTTCAATTGTCTCGACGCATAAGCTATAACTTTGCCTCGTTGCATAAGAACACAACCAAGGCCTAAATTTGACACATCACAATAGACAACAAAATCATCGTTGCCATCAGGTAAAGATAAAACAGGAGGATCATAGAGTTTTCGTTTCAGTGTTTGGAAAGCTTCTTCTTGTTTAGGTCCCCACTCAAAACGCTTATTCTTCTGAGTCAAAGCAGTGAGAGGAACCGCGATCTTTGAGAATTTTGCAATGAATCGACGATAGTATCCAGCGAGACCAAGAAAAAAGCGAACTTCTGTAGGTGTAGTAGGTGTGTTCCAATCCTTAATAGTAGCTATTTTGGAAGGATCCACATGAATGCCTTGCTCGTTAACAATATGACCCAAAAATTGAACTTCCCTAAGCCAGAATTCACACTTGGAGAACTTGGCAAATAGTTTTTCCTTCTTCAGGAGTTCCATTGTCAGACGAAGGTGTTGTTCGTGATCGGCTCGAGACTTTGAATAAATAAGAATGTCGTCAATGAATACAATGATGAACTTGTCTAAATAAGGTTTACAAACCCTATTCATTAAATCCATGAATATAGTTGGCGCATTCGTCAAACCAAAAGGCATGACAGTGAACTCGTAGTGACCATATCTCGTGCGGAAAGCAGTTTTGGGAATATCTTCTTCGAGTACACGAAGCTGATGATACCCAGAACGCAGATCGATCTTGGAAAAACATGTAGCACCTTGCAGCTGATTAAAGAGATCATCAATTCGTGGTAGGGGATATCGATTCTTGATGGTGAGCCTATTGAGCTCTCGATAATCGATACACATTCGGAAAGATCCATCTTTCTTTTTCACAAACAGGACTGGAGTTGTCAGATAACTCCTGAAGCTGTTTCGATAACTCTTGCATCTCAGGCGGTGCAAGATGATAAGGTGCTTTAGCAATCGGGTTGGCATTAGGTACAAGATCAATATGAAACTCGACTTGACGAACTGGAGGTAAACCAGGCAGTTCATCAGGAAACACCTCTGGATAATCTCGTACAATCGGAATATCTTGAATACTTTTGCTCTTGCCTTTCTCCTCCGTGACATGTGCCAGAAAGGCCACATATCCTTTTCGTAAATATCCTTGAGCTTTAGTACACGACATGAGTTTCAAACCATTCGAGGGTTTCTCACCACGAACCTCTAGGACTTTACCAGATGAAAGAGGAATACGAACAATCTTATCAAAATAAACCACCTCAGCATGATGTCTAGTTAACCAAACCTTCCCTACGATAATATCGAAACTCCCAAGTTGCATCGGTGTTAGGAAAAAGATGGTTATCGAGGTTCAACTGACAATTGCGAATAACAGAATCGAGTACAAGAGGTTCTCCAGTAGCAAATTCAACAGATAAGGGTTTCCTCAGTTTAGTTCTAGGCATTGCAAGTAAAGGCTCAAATGATAACGATACAAAACTTCTATCGGCACCATAAATCAAAGAGAACAGATGCAGGTTGATGGTTAATGTCACACCCCCAAAAAATCCACCTGCGGAGTATCACCGCTTGGAGGCGTGACTGACCAGGATCAAGCCACCAATCATATTGAACATAGTAAGTATTAAATGTAAAACAATCAAACCAATATGAAAGGTGTTCAAAACATATGTATAAATTCAACGTTTAGCGGAAGCATAAATAAACCCAATCATAAGTAGCAATTTCAAATGTTTAAATGTTGTTCATAACATCCACAATCTGTGCCCACAACGACCGTGCCTCCCGTGCAAGCTCCATAAGTACCTAAGGTCCTGCAAGGCATGTAACAGAGAGTCAACAACTAGTTGAGCGAGTTCACAGTTAATAGTTTAGTAATAACGTTTGTATTGTAGTTCGTATGTTCGTTTAGTAATCATGTGTCATATGTATCGTATCGCGGCCCCTAGGCATGTTTGCGAAGTTAGTGGGGTTTTCCCATATATGCTAGACTAGGTATAGTAGTATCGCGGCCCTTCCTGGCATGTTTGCGAAGATTAGAGTATATAGTTCGCGGCCCTTCCTAGGCATGTGTGCGAAGATTGTCATAATATCGCGGCCAACACTTGGCGTGTGTGCGAAGATCAGTTCAATTAGTATAACCAGTCTAGTCAGTTCTTATCCATAATCCTTCCTCTCCCGGGAATCATATATCTAAGTTCCATAAACTGAACGAATAAATAATCCAACCCATTCCCATCCTGGGAATCCCATGCCTTGGCTGTGTGAACTCACCTTGGTTTGCTCGGTATGCTAAGTGTATGCTCGCAAGTAATCAATCACGTCCTAAAGTATGCACGTATAGAATAATCAGTTTGTGTTCAAGTTGTTCACGTATAAGCAGGTAGCACGTAAACACAATCATACTAGTCATGTTTAATATTCAACAGCAGTTAGTTAACTGGATTAAGTCTTAACGGAATTAAAGTAAGTTGCTGCTGATTACATAATGGCGAAACACACATGTTGGCGAAACACTTATATTGACGAAACACATATCCTGTTTCGTCGAGTCTTGTTTGGCGAAACAAGATTTGTATCTCGTCGACTGTCCTTGGCGAAACACATTCTGTTTCGCCAAGATGTCAGTTTCGTCAAACCTGATACGGGTTGAAGTCAGTTACGTAAACCATGTAAACCCTAGCTGCCGTCATCAACAAATCATCAATCATGTGGATGGAATCAAATTACATAATCCAACTATTATTGTGATTCCACATTATAATACAAAGAAACAGACAACAATCACCGATTCCTTCCAACATTTGATTGGGCCAATCCGATTAGTGCTTATCTAAAAGGGTTTACTTAAATTGTTTTTGGTGCTCACATGGCCGTCATAATAGTTACTGATTACATGATCAAACTACAACAGACATGGTGACAACTAATCAATAATATCAAATCAACTTTAGTTCAGTGTCGGTAACATGCAAGTATATATTATAATCACAAATATTACATGTAGTCAACACATGCATATATTAGCATAATGGTCGACAACTTAAAGTAGTTCTTATCCATTTGGCAGACATCTCATATAATATACTCAATTAATAAATCCCTCAACATGAAATCATATCATCCTTCAATAAACAGTGGCCGACCATTACAAAACTTTTATTTTATATGATTGGGCCGATCAATATCATGCACATCAACTAATACACAAAGCAATTTATAGAAATTATAAACAATCCATCATCACAGTAACATACTAACCGAAAATAGAGAAGAAATAAGGAGAAGCTTCACAAAAGAATTGCTGCCGTCGTTCTCTAGGGATAGAGGCTCTAGGGTTTTTGTGATTTTAGTTAATACGTAAGGGTTATAAACAAGTTATAATAAATTGCTATCGGGCCGAGCCCACTGCTATTTTGTTGACACTAGGGTGGACAAAAACACATATAGTGTTTTCGACCATGAGGTGTTTTCGAGTGGTTAAGGGTATTCTCCATTGTTTTATTATTTAAGCAAGGTATGTTTACATATACTTACATAGCATACACATAACCAAAACACTTATCTAGCACCTCAATTATATAAACAAAGTACACTTGAAATTAAGAACAATTTAACCTATTACAACGTGTTCAATCGTGAATGATCAAGTCGTGTAAATAAACAATCTCAACAATCATTACGAAGATGTAAATCTTGGAAACTCGAGTTGTCACATTATCCCCAACTTGAAAGAAATTTCGTCCCGAAATTTAGCATGCGGTTACTGAGGAAGCTAGTGGTGTGACGTTGTTTACCTGAATTGTATCGCGGCTCCCCGAGCAGGTTTGCGAAGATTACTGGTTTTCTTGGGGTGTCACATCATCCCCCCGTTGATTTGGTATTTCGTCCCGAAATTCTGTATTGGTAGCTTCAGCCTCAGTAGTAGTTGCATTGGTTCCGAATAACTGGGGATATTTGAGTTCCATTTGATCTTCACGCTCCCAGGTGAACTCTGGGCCGCGGCGGGAGTTCCAACGAACTCGTACGAGAGGGATTCTCGTGTTCCTGAGGACCTTAACATCCCGGTCCGTGATTTCAACAGGTTCCTCGACGAAGTGCAACCGCTCGTCGATAGTGAGTTCCTTTAAGGGAACTATGTGGGTCTCATCTGACGTACATTTCTTCAGATTCGACACGTGAAAGACGTTGTGAACTGCACTGAGTTCAGGTGGTAAGTTCAATCTGTAGGCTACCCTGCCTATCTTCTCAATAATTTCGAAAGGTCCGACGTATCGTGGATTGAGTTTGCCGCGTTTGCCAAAACGAACCACACCCTTCCAGGGCGAAACTTTGAGTAGTGCTCGATCCCCAACTTGGAATTCGAGTAGTTTTCTATCTTTATCGGCGTATGCTTTCTGACGGTCACGAGCCGCCGCCATGCGTTGTCGTATTTGAGCAATCTTTTCAGTAGTATCAACCACCATTTCTGGACCTGTGATTTGACTATCTCCCACCTCTGCCCAACAGAGAGGTGACCGGCATTTACGCCCGTACAATGCCTCGAATGGTGCAGCTTTAATGCTAGTGTGGTAACTGTTATTATACAAAAATTCCACAAGTGGCAGATGTTTTTCCCAACCATTGCCAAAGTCAATTACGCACGCCCGAAGCATGTCTTCTAGAGTTTGAATAGTGCGCTCAGACTGCCCATCGGTCTGAGGATGATAAGCTGTACTCATGTCTAAACGAGAGCCAAAAGATTTGTGCATTGCTTGCCATAGTTCTGAAGTAAAACGTGCGTCACGATCAGAGATGATGGAGGTGGGCACCCCGTGTCTCGAGACCACTTCTTTTAAGTAAATGTCTGCTAAGGTAGAGAACTTGTCTGTTTCTTTGATAGCCAAGAAGTGAGCAGACTTTGTGAGTCGATCCACGATCACCCAAATAGTATCATTTCCGCGCTGAGATCTAGGTAGGCCAGTAACAAAATCCATGGAAATTTGCTCCCATTTCCATTGTGGTATCTCAGGTTGTTGGAGTGGTCCTGACGGTTTCTGATATTCTGCCTTGACTCTCGCACAAGTCAAGCATTTGCTAACGTATGTGGCTATGTGGGCCTTCATGCTAGGCCACCAGTATGTAGTCTTAATATCGTGGTACATTTTATCCGAACCAGGGTGTACCGAGTAGCGAGACTTGTGAGCTTCATCCATTACCAGCTCGCGTAAGTTGCCGTACAGTGGGACCCAAATGCGTCCTGTGACGTAGTAAGCACCATCTTCCTTCTGTTCTAATCGTTGTCTTGAGCCGCGTAGGGCTTCAGCCCTGACATTTTCTGGTTTCAATGCTTCTATCTGAGC
This sequence comes from Helianthus tuberosus, assembly GCA_030545235.1. NCBI lineage: Eukaryota > Viridiplantae > Streptophyta > Magnoliopsida > Asterales > Asteraceae > Helianthus > Helianthus tuberosus. Next base: position 570 of record JARYGA010053867.1, on the reverse strand, counting down.
ATCTCGTATCTGGGAAGGAAGGCGAGACTGTATGGTGAGTTGTAAAGCTCGCACGCGCTTAGGCGCGGTGTCTTTTCGACTGAGGGCGTCAGCCACAACATTGGCTTTGCCTGGGTGGTACCTGATTGAGCATTCGTAGTCGTTTAGCAGTTCGACCCATCGTCGCTGTCGCATATTCAGTTCCTTCTGTTTGAATATATGTTCGAGGCTCCTGTGGTCAGTGTAGATAGCACATTTAGTGCCGTACAAGTAGTGTCGCCATATCTTAAGTGCAAAAACAACCGCTCCCAACTCTAAGTCGTGTGTTGTGTAATTCCGTTCGTGAATCTTAAGTTGGCGTGAAGCATAAGCAATGACTTTATCCCTTTGCATTAATACACATCCAAGACCTTGGATGGATGCGTCGCAGTAGACTACGAAATCATCCGTGCCTTCAGGCAATGAGAGGATAGGTGCGCTACAGAGTCTATCCTTTAAGTGCTGAAACGCTGTTTCCTGTGCATTTCCCCAACGGTAAACAACACCCTTCTGCGTCAGTAGTGTAAGTGGCTGAGCAATCTTTGAGAAGTC
>JARYGA010053866.1:0-23251 GCA_030545235.1 Helianthus tuberosus | reverse complement strand
AAATTTCAATTTTCCATGTAGTGGCTTTTAATATAACTATATGTTTGGCAATAATGATACCGTCTCTTTATTTTACTGTTTCTTTCAATTTTCATCTGTCAATTAGTGTTGATTTTTCCAGTAATACTTTGTTTGCGTTTTTTGGCGTTTTATATAGCAACATCGTGCTTTGCTAGCATTCGTTCTCACAGTTTTTCACACTATCAGGCGTTTTGGTGTTTGTAGTTTTTGGCGTTTTATACTATTTTTTTTAAAATAGTAGAGAATTAGATGATAAACAACAGAGAATTAGATAACAAACAATAGAAAATGAAAAAATAAAATAAAAATTATAATCTAATTTCTCATCCAAATCTTCACTGTCATCAGCCTCTTCTACTTTAACCTTTTTGGCGTTTTGAACATGTTTTTGAATACCTTATGTAGAACCTTATTTTCCTACATAACGGCCGTCTTTAGAAGATGCTTATTTTTTGTAGCATCCTTTATGGTGGGTGGATATATACTTGTTTGATGACATGTTGAAGACCAACGTCTGCTCTAATGTATTGATCCATTCATGCCATCAATATATCCATCAAGAACAAAGTGACATGATGTCATATCAGTGTCATCAGTCTCTTTATCTTGAATATTTGTCTATCTCATTCAGCAAAAGATTATAGAGATACCCAACTCAGAGAAGAACCCATTCATTGAAACTTCATTCAGATCAATACTCAATATAGAAGAATCGAGGTTCTGCATTTGTGGCTTTTTTAACTATTATTTTTTGGCGTTTTTAAAGTGAATGGTTTCTAGGAAATATGACGTGTGTTTCTGGTTTTGTGATCAGTTGATTGTGCAGAGACGTCTCTCTTATAGGATGTTTTTGGCGTGTAGTTTAGGCGAGATTTTATTTATAATTAATGATATTAATAAAGTAGTCGTCTTTTATTTTTACAGTTTTTTTTGTTCAGCTTTTTATGAGTTTTTAGGGTCATAGACTTTCGATCTCCTAAGTTTGGCGTTTTTAATGGCTTTAAGTAGTTTTTGGCGTTTTTTTCCCATTTTTAGCTTTTATTAATTAATACTTCTGCAAACTACTTTCATTATAGTTTGGGAGTTTTTGGCGTTTTTACTGCATTTATGGCGTTTCACATGCATTATGACTGTTTGGCGTTTTATTAATATAATGTATTTTTTTATTCTAAGTTGAAAAATACATAACAAACAACAGAAAAAGAAAATTAAAAAAAATAAAAATAAAAACAATTCATCTTCCAAATCTTCACTGTCATCAGTCTTTTTCTTCTTTGAATCATGTTCGCTGGTGGTTTAGCTTAGCCATGCTTGTGTTTTTGTGGCCGTTTGGAAAGACAAAATGACATAAGTTTTTTGTTTGAATATGTATCTTCAAACAACTCATCAGTGTCATTCGTCTTTTCATGCCATTATAATATTCATCAAGAACAAAACACAAAAAATGACATAAGTCTGACCCCAGCATGTTTTTGTTTATGATTTGTCCATCTCATGCAGCAAAATGTTATTTGAGTCACAACACCTCAGGGAAGAATGCATTATCCGAAACTTTGGCGTAGAACAATATTTGAATATACAAGAAACGATATTTGGCATTTTGGCGTTTTACTGAGGAAATAGTGTATCTGAAAGAACCATCGATTTTTTTGGAATCTTTGATGTTTGAGTGTTTTGGCGTTTTCTAAGATGAATGGTATATAGTAGAAAATATGGCGTTTTTGAGTAGTTGTGTTTGATGTTTTGGGGATTTTGGCGTTTGTAAGATGAATGGTATATAGTAGAAAATATGACGTTTCAGGTTCTGGGGGTGTGTTTTTATGTCTGGGATGTTTTTGTTTATATAGCGATGTGTTTTGGTCCGTAATGGCGTTTTATTCATCAGTATGGTGTTTTAGTATAGAAGTGTAAAGACCTTTTTACCCTTAATGAGGTGCGTCCACGTAATAAAATTGATGTTATTTACGAAAACGCCACCGCGCCAATCTAGTCCATAGATTGTTTTAATCGGACGATCCATAAGCGTTCTCACACTTTCTACCGTTTTCTCTAAATCCCGGCCCTATATATATATATATCTATAGGGGAATGTTCATTTAAGAAGAAATTTAACGTGAGAAAAAAAAGAAGAAATGACATAATGGTAAAACATTAAATAGTTTATAACTTCTCTCATTAATTATGTTATCTCTCATTAATAAAGGAAAAAAACATTTTATCCTACACATTTCAAAATTTGTCCTACATATATGTTATACTCACTGAAATTTACCCTACGCATATCTAAATTTATCATACACATTTACGAATTTATCCTACACATGTCGAAAATTGTCCTTCACCATAGATTATTTTATCTTGAAATAGTATATTTAAAAGTGAGTTACAAGTTTTATTAGTTAGTTAATTAATTACAATTAGAAATTTAGCTATATGCCCTTATTAATTACATTAAATACACGTATTAAATAGTATATTTTCTCCTTCATCACCATTAATGTGTTGGGTCCTACACCAGTTTTATTAGAAGTGACAAAATTATTTTAAAGTGTTGTGTCCTACACACATTTTATTATGATTCACAAAATTATTTAAAAGTGTTGGGATCCTACACATTTTGTACCCTACACCATAACATTATTTTTATGGTGTAGAAAACGTTGAATATGTAGGATCATGTGCAAGATTATTTTTATTGCGTAAGATACACATCTATTTTATATGATAGACTCATTAAATGATTAAAGTTCATTAATTAGAATAGCAAAAATAAATGATAGACTAATTAAATGATTGGTTTAAATTACCTTTGAGCCCTTTATTCTTTCTATTCTTAATTTGTGATTTCTTCGCATTTGAACTCTCCAATATATATATATATATATATATATATATATATATATATATATATATATATATATATATATACTAGTAGGAAACCCGCGCGATGCGGCGGGGCGACAATTCACAACTCGATACTCATTTTTTGTTTGGTTATCAATCCCCTCATGATGATATATTATATAGTAATCCTAATAATGGGAATCACATGATGTGTGCCATGGCACCACATTTAGTTGGTATTGGTGTTGTTCTATATTGTATCAATAATATAAAAATTTAACTCATTTCATTTTTTGGTATTTATACAAAGTGAATTTGAAGTACATCAATGATTCCCCAAGTCATTCTGATTGGTAACGGTATGGTTTACTCATACAGCCATACTACATCTATTATTTGTTTTTAAGTATTTAGCTTCAAGTGTACGAGATGTAGATAAAGTTGTTCGGCGGCCAACTCGAACCAAGTGAGGGTTTGCTCCAACTCGACTCATTTATAAGTTAAGCAGCAAGGCTTGGTTTAAGTTTACATGATCAAGCAAAAAGACAAGGCTCAAACTTGGTTTGATTTATTGCTAAGCAGCTCAGTTTGGCTTATTGCTTTGATTAATCACCAAAAAAATTGGTCTAAATTTCCTTTTGCAGGAGTGTTTGATTTTTTAGGCAATGGGCTAAATTACCAAAGAAAGAAATTAGCATATCTTATCCGAGCCTCTCCATTCCATTCCATTTATATAAAATCTTGATGCTTTTCTATTTTATATCCTATGCTTTTATGTGGGATCATTATAAAGTGCTATTGCACTGCTACATACATGTTATAATAGGGATGAGCAAATAGTAGCAAATGCCGTCCCGATCCCGCCTCCCCACCTTCAATTGTTGTCAACGTTACATCAAGGGTTGTACCAATAATTGAGAAAAGAGACGCTCTGGATGCACTAAACTAAACTTAAACCTTGACTCGAAGCCTTCAGTTACAGTTTTAGTTTAGTCTTTATTTTTATAAATATTTTTTTTTTACTTGTTTGACATAGTGAGCATTAAAACGAACCACATAATTACCATGCTCAGTGTTAGACCAGGCAAAACGGATAGTGTAGGGCGTAGGGATGAGCATATGCCACCGAATACCAATCCCATACCGATCCCGATCGGTATCCACTTTTTGGCGTTTTCGGTATCGGTATTATACCGATACCGACCCTCAAAATACGGTATAATACCGATACCGTACCGATACCTAACCGACATGTTTCGGTATAGGTATCGGTACCTAGTTTGGGTGAAATTAGGGATCGGTATTAGGCGGTATCGGTATCGGTTCGGTATCGGACACCGATATGCTCATCCCTAGTAGGGCGGGAAGCATGCCGAGTCAGGACATGAGTGTTATATTTCTTACAATCAAACGCTAGAATTTTTGTCTCGGTACAAAGAACATAGTAAAAATATGATATCTTAATAAAAAAGAATATCATAATTAGAAAACATACAAAAAGTTGACCATTGTAGACATTTGTTGTTTTTTATTTTAATATGTTAGAAATACAATGGTCAATTAACTATAATTAAATAAGCCATTAACAACGTTCACTAACCCTTAACTGAATAAAAAAAACTGCCATTTGCAAGAAAATCTAGCTTAACAACATTACAAAATAACTACAGTCGATACTTTGTTAATTATATAATAAGCACTTGAAAAGGCTTGCAAAAGTTTCTACCCCCTATACCTGTTGTGCACATGCGTTGCAACTTTCATATAGAAAACAGAAAACAACCTAGAAAACCTGAATGAAACATCTACCTAGAAACACTGTAAAAAAGTTGCAGACATACCTACGCTCGCTTCAACGCCCTCGGTTGTCGAACGATCCCTGTTTCTCCCAATTCCTTATGTTACTACTGAAACCTGAACCCCCACCTCTACTTCTGTTGTAGGGTTCACGTCCATCCCACCTGATTTCATTCCTAGGCCTCGGTGAACCCCATGCATGGTTTGAATTCCCAACTGATGTCACCTCACCAGGGTTTCCAGTCCCGAAACTATCGGTGCTTGGGTTGGACCAGGACCACCAACCTAGGCTTGACTTGGTGAGATCGCTAGAACTGGTTGTAGAGGAACCCAACCAGTTTTCAAATCACCATGACCTACTTGCAAACCCCGTGAAGGGTTAACATTACTTGTTCCCTAGTTCATCGGTTGATTACATGTAGTAGGTCCTACCCCGCAACCCTACTGCTGCATAATCAAATTTCTTAAATCACATTTTGATCTATAATAATAAACATGAAAATTGTGTATAAAATCAGAGATATATCTAACCATACCTTCACAAAAAACAACAAATCTTGAAACCCTTTAAAAGTTTGATGTGTATAAGCAGAGTTTCTCTGAGCACTTTCCACAAACAGTGGGTAGACATGGAGCAAACGGCCATGATATCTTCACCATATCACCATCTACTTCTAATTGTGGGTCCTCTTTAGCAATATCCCATGTAATTCAAACGATGACAACAAATTGCTTCGAGATAACACCCACATCAAAAGTAAATGAGATATGCATAAGAAATAGGACTCAGCGGAATTCGATCGGAACCTCACCGGAACCCTAATCTAGGTCGCCGAAAGTTTGCTCTGCCAAAATCTCTCAGTAATCTTATTACATCAATCTGGCCAGCAACCAAGCCCTCTGTCATCGTCTTCGAGACCCCATAAAACTCTAGATGCAAACCAACGCAACCGTCTACGTTTCCACCAAATACCACCATCCCGGCATCTTTCATTATAGGGGTTATCACTACACCATTGTGTTTGAGAAGAATATAAGCTAACAAATATGTGAGATTTGAGGTTATAGATGAACGATTACAGAGGAAAATCTAGGGTTTTTGAAAAGAGAGGGAGAGATGTAAGGTGAGAGAAGATTTCTTTGCATTTGAAATTGAATCTCACCAAATAATGTCAGATTTTAGAAAGGATGACCTGATTTTGAATTTGAGTTTTCAAGTCCCGCTCATCTAAACAAAAAGGATGGCCTGATTTTGATTTTGAGTTTTCAAATCCCGCTCATTTAACCATTTTAGGTCTCTAAGCTTTGATGGGTTGTAAGTTATGCATAAAAAGTTATACAATTCTTAAATTTTCAACAACCTGACATTCTCTCTCTTATATCCTTTATATATAGTAATAGATATATATAGGGGGCCGCTAGAATGAGAACCACCACGAGTTATGAGAACCACGAGAACCAAGTGCCACGGAGGGGCGTTGACTACGAAATTTTTTTTACACCTAGATCCGTATATTTTAAGACCGGGTGTAAAAAAATTTTTTCAAACGGCGCGCCCGAGGGGGTAGTTTTTTACACCCAAAGTTTGGTGTTTTTAATTTTTTTTTTCTTTTTTCTTTTTTTTTTTACAAACTTTGGGTGTAAAAAACTACCCCCTCGGGCGCGCCGTTTGAAATTTTTTTTTTACACCCGGTCTTAAAATATACGGATCTAGGTGTAAAAAAAATTTCGTAGTCAACGCCCCTCCGTGGCACTTGGTTCTCGTGGTTCTCATAACTCGTGGTGGTTCTCATTCTAGCGGCTCCCGATATATATATATATAGCGGAATGTCCTATGCAGAACACTAAATATTTTAAGAACATACAGAACAAAATGAATCACTCATTTTTTAATCCAAAAAACCTAAAAAGTAAATGAAAATGTTATAAAAGTAAGATTTATTGTTTCTACACTAGAATTTAAAACAAAAAAAATGAAAAATCTTCAGTTTTTAAATAACCTACACATATGTAGGTTATATGTAGGCTAAATTACCTACATGTATGTAGACTATGTGTAGGGAAAATATATGATTTTTTATGTATATATAATATACATATGAATGTAAGAAACATAAAATTTAAGAAATATGAACCTTAAATCTCAAAATTTAGTGATTTAGAGTTGTTCTTTTTGTTCTCGCAATAATTAGTGTTCTGTAATGATTCTTACCCTATATATATATATATATAGGGCAAGGATAAATCGAAAACCCACTCCAGTTGACTAAACCCAAGAAACTCTATAAAAACCATTGATTATCATGGATGGATGGCTAGGATGAGAGATGTGATCTCTGTTACTTTTTTAGATTATTAAACACATATAGTACATCCAAAGGGTATTATGGGAACAATTGTTGTAGTTGTAAACACGTGACCTGCAACAAACCCATCAAATCTATTCTCTTTCTTCATTTTCTCTTCTCTTTCTTCATTTTCTCTCTCATCTTTCATCATTTTTGATATTAAAAAATACATTGACTGTATGTTACATCTTTTTGGCTATTAAAAAAATTGTAAGAGTCTTTTTCTTGCAATTCCATCAAAAAACGTAAACATAAAAACATGAAAATGTAACATAGAAATGTTATACAAAAAAATATAACATGTAAAACGTTACATAAATATGAAAACATACCATGTGTAACAATAACAAAAACCACTTTATGTAACACATTGTTTCTGTAAACATCTGTAACAAATAACACTATGTTTCTATACAACAAAAAAACCCACTTTTTACATGATAAAAAATGTAACATGCACCTTCACCACTATCTTCAACCATCTACAAAAAACCCTTTTCTCCTTCACTATGGCGGCAACGGTTCTGTCAAGAAAAAAAAACTTCAAATAATAACAATAAAATGTAACAATAAAAACAGAGTATAAAACTTTCATGGATCTGAACCCAGCAAACATGAACTAGGTCAGAGTGCTAGGTTGTCCACACTAATAAACTCATATTTAAGCTCGAGAACAACTCGAAAGCGCTATGCAAAATTTTTTTACAAGCTAAAACAAAAGAAACAATATTAGTTCATATGAGAGAGTGGGAGTTACAAGTATAGCAAGTTAAACTAATTATAATAGGAAAAAGGCTATTCAAATTTTTTTACAAGCTAAAAAGATCAAAAGAAATAGGAAGTCAAGATCAAAATGGAAGTAAAAATTAGTAAACATTACAAATTCCAAGTATGTAAAACCTTTTGATTAAATGGCTAAAAATAGTTACTATTCTAGCCTATTATTTAGGAGCTTAAGAACATGTTATAATAACTTACTCATTTTGAGTATGTAAATGGCTTCTTGTATGTCTGCAAGAGGAGTGACGAACAAACCACACTAATAGAAGAAGCCGCCATGAGAGCTCCAGCCAACCAAGGAGGTAACCGAATTCCAGTGAACGGAAATAGAACTCCGGCTGCAATAGGCATGCCGAGTATGTTGTAACCAAGGGCCCACACATAGTTAAGATGGATTAGAGCGATCGTTTTTCTTGAGAGATCGACGGCGGTGATCACATCTTCCAAGTTGCTTTTGATGAGCACTATGTCAGCGACTTCAATTGCTACATCAGTTCCTGCACCAATCGCCATCCCTACATTGGCTGCAACGAGTGCTGGTGAATTGTTTATTCCGTCTCCCACCATTGCAACTATCTTTCCTCTAGCCTGCGGATTTGGATGGTCACAAGGCCAACTATGGTTAGACAGTTATTGACTCGTGATATTATAATTATATAAAGCATCTTAAAAAATAACAGTAATAATGATAACAATAGTAATAAATATCTAGATATAAGATTTCAAGAGTAAAATGCCATTTTGGTCCATGATGTTTGGCCAGTTTTGCGACTTTCGTCCCAGTAAACATGAACTATCAACATGGATGTTACACAAAAATTGTAACACAACCGTGACCAATTTACTTTCTGTTACATAAAAATGTTAAGACCCAGTTGTTACACTCTATGAATTCCCCTGATTTTTGTAAACTAGCATTAGCCGTGACCAATTTACTTTCTGTTACATAAAAATGTAAAGACCCAATTGTTACACTCTATGAATCCCCATCACTTTTGCAAATTAGTATATTTATTTCATGTAACAAAAATTCACTTTATTTTTATTATACACAACCCACCTTGCAAAAAAAAAAAAAAAAAATTAAATCCCCAAGAGCTACACATTACAGGTATTTTATCACATATTTGAACATAAATTACCAAAGATCTATCCAATCAATGGATTTTCAAATAGCAATAGCAGTTCAAACATTTCATTTCCAAAAAAACATTTCATTCCGTAAACTAAATGAAAAATGATGAGAATTATGAGTCATGTCATCTGTACCTTGAGGCGAAGTGCAGTGAAGAGAATCTGAACTCGAACTTCACCGGTTTGAGACGGCGCAACCTTCACATCTTCAATGACTAGCGGCTTGTTAGGCTCATACGCCACCGCAGCTGCATCGGAAATTACAATCTGATTAAACTTCATGGGGTTTGAAAAGAAACATGATGGATCCAGATCCAGATGACGGGTCCAGATCTAGATCTTGACGGGTTTAAAAGAAACATGATGCATCCAGATCTAGATTTAGATGGCGTCTATATGGATCTAATGCTCATCTGTTCCTCCGATTTCATTTGTGATTTTGTTTTATCTATATTGGAACAAGAGAGAGAGATTGGGAAAAGTGTGGTAGAGAGGAGAGATGAATAAGGAAGATGAGATCTGGTGAGTTTTTTTATAAATTGGAGAGAGAGAAAATGTATTCAGTCAATAGGGTAAATGGCGAAATTACCCTTGGCTTCATCTTTATAATAAAGTGATGTGGCTAAATCCTAGCCACATATGTGGGTTTCTTGGGTTTAGTCAACTGGAGTGGGTTTTCTCCTTATAATTAGCCTATATATATATATATATGGGACCGCTAAAATGAAAACCACCTCGAGTTGTAAGAACCATGAGAACTACACCGTACGAGGCTAGTTGGAACAATTTTTTTTCATAAACATAGATGCGTGTATTATAAAACACATTTGTAAAAAAAAATTCAAAAAAAAATGTCGTGTGTGTAGTTTTGAGCACCACAAGTTTGTGTTTACGGGTACCGTCAATTTTAAACACAAGTTTGTGTTTACGGGAACCATAAATTTTGTTTAAAATTGACGGTACCCGTAAACACAAACTTGTGGTGCTCAAAACTACACACACGACATTTCTTTTTTGAATTTTTTTTTACAAATGTCTTTATAATACAAGCATCTACGTTTATGAAAAAAAATTTTGGTCCAACTCGCCCAGGATTAAAAAGATCTCATGGTTCTTACAACTCGAGGTGGTTTTCATTTTAGCGGAATATATATATATATAGGGAGGAGATCATGCGAGAACCACCCTTATTGCGAGAACCGTGAGAACCAATGTGAACACAACCTAAAATAGCTAAAAAAACCTAACCCCCACCACCCCCCCCCCCCCTAAAAAAAAAACCTAACCCCCCCCCCCCCCCCCCCAAAAAAAAAAAAAACCTAAACCCCCCTCCCCCACCCCCCAAAAACCTAAACCCCCCACCCCCCAAGCTAAAATGCTAAAAACTAAACCCCCAAAAAACCTAAAAAAATCTAAAAAAAATCTAAATTTTTTTTAAATATTTTTTATGCTCAAATCGCTACTTTTAGTGGCCAAAAAAAATTTTTTTTTTTTGCTTCGAAAAGTAGCGATTTTTATATAAAAAATATTAAATTTTTTTTTTTTTTTTTTGTGATTTTTAGCTATTTTTAGGCATTTTTGGTTGTGTTCACATTAGTTCTCGCGGTTCTCGCAATAAGAGGTGGTTCTCGCATTATCTTCTCCCTATATATATATAGGTAAAGAGTAAAATACAAATGCGCTTATCGTACGATACGTACGCGATCATCCCTGCCGTTCGATCAGGTGCAGATCTGGTGCGAATTCAATACATATCGCATGTGAAAATGGTTAGCATGGGGTAGTGTGAAAAATGACATGGGGTGTGTAGATGGACAAAATCGCATGTGGAAGATTTGAATATCGCATGTGAAAAAATGGCATGGGGTAATGTGAAAAATGGCATGGGGTGTGTAGAATCGCATGTGGAAGAATTGAATATCGCATGTGAAAAAATGGCTAGCATGGGGTAATGTGAAAAATAGCATGGGGTGTGTAGAATCGCACGTGGAAAATTGAATATCGCATGTGAAAAAATTTCATGGGGTAATGTGAAAAATGGCATGGGGTGTGTAGAATCGCATGTGGAAAATTGAATATCGCATGTGAAAAAATGGCTAGCATTGGGTAATGTGAAAAATGGCATGGGGTGTGTAGAATCGCATGTGGAAAATTGAATATCGCATGTGAAAAATCTGTGTGTGTGTTACTGTTCATCTTCTTCGATTGTTGGTCGGTCATTGTCAGTCTTCTTCCGTTTGACCCTTACAACTCACAAATTAGTAGTTCTTATTATCGATATCGCACTAAAAGGAACGAAGGGAGGTTGGGGAAGAAGATTTTCAGGTTTTTGAATTTGATTTTGAACTATCATCGGTCAATTACAGAGATTTATGACCTCGCAATGACGTTTAACCTTCCTGGTATGATTTAGATATATTAAAATGATTAATTTAATCATTTAAATTAGTTTCGCCCGCGTTTGATCGATTGAAGATCGTACGGCTGAGGACATCGCGTACATAATGTATGATAAGAGGTATTGTACGTTAACCGGCCTCTATATATATATTTATATATATATATATATATATATATATATATATATATATATATATATATATATATACTAGTCGTTTACCCGCGCGATGCGGCGGGAAACATATCACTTAGGTTGGTGATTTAGGGCTATGTACGGGGCGGTTCGGTTTTGAGCCATAACCAAAACCAAATTCGTGATGCAACGGAAAACACAACACTTGTTTCTAATTCTAAGGGTGTCCATGAGAAGGTTCAGTTCAGTTGGGTCATAACTAAAATCTAAATTTTTTGTTAAGGTACTTCAAAACCGGCGGGATTACAATTCATGACGCGGTACTCGTTTTCTGTTAGTTTATCAATCCTCTTGTGATATATTGCTTAATGCATAAACGAGCCCCTTGGTATGTTAAAAGTAATAGGTTTGGAGCTTATCGTTGGGTAGTAAGAAGTTTAGGATTTATGGTTTTAGTTTTGTAACACTTATTACAGCTAACACTAATGTTGGTTTATACTACTTTTATTTATTAATTTAAACATGATCATCTATACTTCAATCCGGGCCTATTATTTTGACTTTTTGAAACGAAGACATCAGCAACTACAATGTCACTTTCTACTTATAAATTCCACCAACAAAATAGCAAATAGATTAAGATCTAAATTTGAGCACATGACAACCCATTAAAAATCCTGGATTTTCAATAGGTTTATTTTAGAACGGTAAATTTCGTTTATTCCTTACTGTCTATGGGACTCGAACCCAAGACCTCATCTCTCAAAGTGTTAAAAAGTTTTACCTTTACTAATGGACCACTACCCCATTGGTGATTTAGGCTGTCTCAACTAAATAATTATCATTTTGAGAGTAGAAAACTATATATAAAAACGCAATAATAAAGGCCATCTCACCATTATACTAACCCACTTCAAATTATGTCAATATTATAGACAAACTTCATATTAAATAACAATAATAACTGCAATAATATTTCCAGCATGTTTTTTGAGATCTAGCAGCCAATAAAGGATAAACCAAAAACACCAGCAGCATCAAACTGAAATGCAACAGTTAACCAAAATACAGGGATTGGCCAACCTACTTTTTTGTAACTTGATTCTACATTCATCATTATGAAATGGCAATAATAAAAACAAACTTCAAATTAATCACAATGATAAAAATCTGCAAGTATTTTCATACTTATTGTTAATTAACCAAAATGAACAGCAACACTAAACTAAAATAAAGCAGCCAACACAATATCAAACAACCATTTCTGAATCAATTCGTAAGTAGACCAAACAACTATTTCTTTCTCAGCTCAAAAGTCGAAAGACCACATTGAAGTTTTGGGTGGGTCAAGTGAAAACAAAATCATTTTATTTAGACCCAATAAAACAGAAAATAAACATGACTGAATGACCCAGTGTTGCAACACATCTGACCCGTTTGAACCGTTTGACCCATTCATCCGTATATGAAGCTCCAGCTTTATAACCTGTCAAGATTATCCCTACAATTTACCAAAACCATTCTAAGCATATAATCAAATCGCCGGCAACATATATCAGTCTAAAATCGAGTATAGGGAAGTAAAATTACCTGATTCGTTAAGTAATAGATGGATTCGTGGTCTCAAACTCTCAATGAGTACCTACATAGACATAAGTTTGTTTTTCATATTACATTTTATTATAACATATGAAATTTGATATATAATTGTTCATAAGATAGATTCATATCTTACCAGCCTATAGTGAATGTAAAGCCGCCAATCACCATAATGGAAAACCATGTGTGTTGTTACCACAACACCAATAATATATGATGCAAAGAAACCATCAGCTATTCAGCTCCCTTTTTCTTCAAAATTACACATTTTCATTAATTTTAAATTACAACAAACAATGCACAATTTGTAGATAATCTGAAGAGTACCTGAAGAAGAAGTAGCAGGAGCGTGGTGTGGTAGTATCTCCAACCAGAACTGTGAACTGAATGATTTTTGAGAGCTTTAATCACTTGCAGGAAATAAGGATTTTTTCATTGGTCAGAGTATTCTTGACTTCTCGTCATTTAGGCTACTCTTGGTCCTGGCAATGGTAAATTAAAAAAAAAACACAAATTAGGTATTTGATCGATAAGGTCAACCCCAAGCAAGTAACACCACCCTCTTTCAACAATATAGTTTTTAAAACCACATTTTTGAACCATTTCGTTCACAGAAGTTCCTTTGTAATATAAGTTAACAATTAGGCTATTGTTTAATGGTATATATTGTGTGTTGTAATAGAAGTTCCTTTGTAACCTAAGTGTACGTTTAATGTTTACAGGCTCAAATTAGGTTACTGTTTAATGGTGTATATTGTGTGTTGTTATCGTTTTACTAAGCGGGTCGATACGACCCGTTCCGGTTCAAACCCGTGCTAAAAACATTGAACTGAGACATGTTTTGACACCTTAACCAACCCGCCTATATTCCACCTCTAGTTTCCAAGGATACAGATTTAGGAGTATGAAAGCTTATTATTAAACCATTTCAAGATGCTCCTCCAATGCGACCTCTATGGTCACAAGTTTCTTATTTCCTGTCCTTAGGGATTATAGTTCCTACAGAAAACAAATTAAAGGCCAACAATCAATACCAGTGTCAAATTGTACTTGTGAATGCATGATTGATTTCTACTTTTATATGTAGTTATTGATCCTCCCCATCTTTTAGATATATCCATACGAATTTGAAAATGAGAGTACATCTTACCAAGGTGGTGCATAGTGGAGAACATCACTGGCATTCTCAGAAGTTGAGATACATAGTGAATCAAGAGGATTCTTCTGTACACCAAGGTAATCATGGACGCCATTGGTGTGAGTAGCATCTGGTTTATGCGTGTAGCTAAACAGGTGCTCCGTAACGACAACCAAGCCTTAAACATCATAATATAACAGCTATGGATTTACTCGAGTAAGAACCTTAACCGCCGCTATTCACCACTGTTTTGACATCTCGAACCACCGTTGCCGCCGGCTTGGGTGGCAGAACCCTAAATCGCCAGGTCAGAACCACCGAAAGCTTCACCTGCAGTAGAAATAACATTTTATCAAAGAAGCAATTGCAAGACACCGACACTGTGAGTCCACTAAATTGCCTGCAAGCTTTTGTTTCACATTGTCTTCCTTGCTGATGCATCCAATGTAAAAAAAATGCCCTTGTGTGGCTGTAATTTGAAAACTAACATCAGAACTCAATTTTGATCCAAATACATATTAAAGTTTAGACACATTCCACAAATTGTAGACACACATACTCAATATATCAATCAATCAAAATATTTAACCTCGATGTGTACATTGTTCAAAACCCTTGAAAAAAACTTCAAACGATATCAAAAAACAGATTGCAAAACACAAAGTCGAGAACGAAACCATTACCTTCAACCCCTATTTCTTGACCCAGTTATATCCACTCAGATTGTTGTTTTTCCGATTTCTTGCAACGTTTGTCCACAGGTTTGTTTTTCCCCATCTAGATCCAAAAGGTTTGTAATCTTGCAATTTTCATCCAACTCGTTAACTCCATCCATTTTTCTCCGTTAAATGAGGGGCATTTCCGTCTTTTTAGACATTTTTTTTGTGATGATTAAAGCATTTGGATGGGGAGAAATCAACAGAGGTGAATCTTTATTTCTTATAGTGTCTTTATTTTAATAAAAAAGTGTATAAAAAGACGGAAATGCCCCTCATCTAATGGAGAAAAATGGACGGAGTTGATGAGCTGGATGAAATGGCAAGATTTCAAACCTTTTGGAACCAAATGTGACAAAACAAACCTTGGGACAAAAGTCGCAAACCTCAGGGACAATATGACAGCTGAGCAGCAGCTACCAGAGCATCATCGGTGTAACGGAGTTTATTGTGAATTTCATATCATTCTCCAAGCCCCTTTAAAATCTGTATGGTTTCATCAACTATGGGCTCGGGCACCATTACGGGCTGGAAACGTCTCTCCAGTGCTAGGTCCTTCTCAATATGCTTCTGGTACTCATCAAGTGTTGTAGCCCCAATACACTGCACCAATAGATAATTGACACATAATGAGTTCAGCACAAAATCATAAATCAATAGAAAATACGAAGAATGGATACATATATAATGATATAAACTTACCAATACTCCCGTGAACCTGCTGAAGCATGATGTAGTACCACCACCGCAAGTCACCACTGTCGCCGGTGTCATTGAAACCAAACCCCTTGTTGCAGCTTATCCTCGACAGCAGTTGCACCAACAAACACAAGTATATTAACAACCACATAGAAACACAACAAATAAAAAGCTGAAAACTGAATCACCAGATTGAGTTTAACGATTTAACCTTTATCTGACGCTTTAGAAAACACTAAATCAGCAGAAGTAATCATCAACGAAGCCAAATCCAACCATCTACCAGCAATCATGAACTCCTGAGCCTCCAAACCTGAGCCAAGTAATATAAGAATAAAAAGTGCAGTGTTAGATTTAGTAGTAAAGTAAACTAACCTATTGTCAATAGCCTCTTTTATATTCCTGACATCCAAACTTGTTGGGCCGCCTCGAATCCAAGTCATTTGCCCTGCAGGGCCACTAACCTGCAAACATAATTAGAAATAACCACACCAGTTACTTTTAAAATCAATAGGTACATCTAACGAAAGGTATTACCCTGAAAATTTTCATTCTCATATCATAACATTTCACTATCCTATGCTATTTATAAGAGAGCTAAAACATTATATCCACAGAAGATCTATAAAGAACAATTTTCAAGAATTAAAAAAAAAATACAACTAAAATATGGAATTAAAGTATCTAGAAATTCATATACATAGTAGATATCTCATCAACATTTATACATATATCTAAACAAATAAGTTCCAACGTGTAAGGGATGATAAAAATATCACAATTTCAGTAGTTACACATTTTTTATCCTTCATTATATTTCCTTGACATATTAAAGATGCAAGAGAAAATAACATTTAAACTCAATATATTAACTTGATTTTCCGATTATGATAGTAAATAAGCCAGATTTTTGGAGGTTTTTTTTAACCAACATGAATTAAAATGACACAACAGAAACATTTAACACACCAATATTATTAGAACGAAAGGTGCGCGCACTTACCAGCAAGCCAAAGGCCGCTTTAGATATAGACCAAGTTTCATTAGTCACCGGAGAACTCGCCGGAGCCTCACCAGACTTCTGTAACATCGAAAATAGCTTCAACCGAAACAACATATGCCGATCTAACTTAAAAAGGAACATGCAACTGAATCGACTAATCGAGGCTTACCGGAATTCTTGCTGGAGTTAACCTGAGTCTCGTAACAACCCTAGCTCGCGCCGCTTCAATCTTTGTCCACCGCTTCAATCTCGATGGAAAGGCGGATCTGAATAGCTTGGATCGCGAGAGAGATAGCAGAGAAACCCTAGATCCAGATCTGGATCTGGAATCGCCAGAGAGAGAGAGAGAGACTGGTGAGATGTGAGAGAGATGAGAGAGAATGAAGGGGAAAGGTGGATCCGAGTGAAAAATACATCATCCGTCAGATCACGATCCGTGTGAAGACATAAAGGAAATGGACGGCTGATGATGGATCTGGGTAAAAGCTAAAAGTTTTAGAGGGGCATAATTGGAAGTGTAAATTATTTTGTGCTTTAGAGGGTTGTAAACCATGTTTTAGGGGTGTTTGAAGGGAATTTTTATGGACTTTAAGAAGTCCTTCCTATATGTATTATAAAGTAGTATAGATATATAGGGGACCGCTAAAATGAAAACCACCTTCAGTTGTAAGAACCATGAGAACTACACCGTACGGGGCGAGTTGGACCAAAATTTTTTCATAAACGTAGATGCGTGTATTATAAACACATTTGTAAAAAAAATTCAAAAAAAATGTCGTGTGTGTAGTTTTGAGCACCACAAGTTTGTGTTTACGGGTACCGTAAATTTTAAATTAAATTTACGGTACCCGTAAAAACAAACTTGTGGTGCTCAAAACTACACTCACGACATTTTTTTTTTAATTTTTTTTTACAAATGTGTTTATAATACATGCATCTACGTTTATGAAAAAAAAATTTGGTCCAACTCGCCCCGGATCAAAAAGTTTTCATGGTTACAACTGGAGATGGTTTTCATTTTAGCGGTCCCCTATATATATATATATATAATCATCTCCGTAAAATAAAGCTTAATTTAGAATGCAAGATTATGGGCGGAGAAGGCGGCGGTTCTCAACCGTTGAATGAGGTTGTCCCGTTTCAAAATGTGTTGGGTGATCGACAAGGATGGTTACGGGGAATTGGGTATAAACCTTCTTCCAATATGCCATCGAATGTGTTTGGTGCGCAACCTCAAATTGCACAACCCTTTTATGAGGTAAACTATAGAATTTGACTTTAAAAAGTTATACACGTATCAATGAGCGCATGTTACTTTGCTAAATATATGTTGGTAGTATGTTAAATGCTAATATAGGTTTTGATATGTATTAATGAGGAATATATTTCGAGTTTGTTCCAAACCCCGACATTTTAAATCAACTCGATTCCTATCTTGCTACGAAGGGAAAGAAAGCCGATGACGATGACTATTAAGTATTATCGACTTGTAGTTTTCGGATGTTATTTTAGGATGTTATTGTACGGATACGTTTTACGCGATTTTAGTATATTAAGTATTATGTTTTTTGGGTTTGTTTGTGATGAGCAAAACTGGAAAATTGGCAGGTTTGTATATAACCGGAAATATTGAAAATGCACCAAAAAATTGAAAAAAAAAGAGTTTTAGCGGCGACATGTGTCGCCTCTATTGATAGACACCATTAGCGAAGACTTAATTCCAGCGGCACTAGTCGCCGCTATTGGGTTATATCAATAGCGGCGACATGAAGCAATAACGGCAATATCAGGACCTTTACCGGCCAACCTTTACCGACAACCCTTTATCGGCGATATGTCGCTGCTATTAACAATAGCGGCGCAGATCATAGTCTTTAGCGGCGACATATATCGCCGCTATTACCCCATTTTTTGTAGTGGACCCGAGTCATACATAGAAAATGTAACGGGTATGACAGAAAAGCTAACACGTATAATCAAAAGAGATGAATTAGAGCTTTTGAAAAAATGGAAAAAAGAAACCACAATTTGACTCCACTTGTTTCCAAATAAAATTTAAAAAACATCACCTGACTCGTTTACGTCGAAATATACACCAACTCAAATTTAAACCGAAACATACATAAAAATATGCACGTAAAAATTGTTTTTTTAAATGGAAATATTATATTTGACCCAACTCGTTTCCAGAAAAAGTTTACCTCGACATGTAGAGCAAATCAAATTTATACCGGCACGTACATAAAAATATACATGAGAAAAAAATAGTTTTTCTTAAGTAACTCCAAACAAATTATTAGTAAAAAATTTAATAGGTTAAATACGTTCGTAAAATTGTGCCAAGTAGCACTAATGCCAAACCACTGTCAAGGGACACCAACATCAGAAGAGCTTGTAAAAATAAATTAAATAAAAAAGTAAAAAAGAACACCGAACCAAAAACATACGTAAAATCGTTGAACCACGCCCGCCCGTTGTGGCGTGTTAATGCGAAGAAATTAGAAAAGAAGGTAAAACATAGAAAAGAATAACTATGTCGATCTACAATCCACACACGTCAATTGTGGCGTTTTTCTTACGTAAAGGAGGTATAACGGTAAACTCGAAACAAATTATTAGTAAAAAATTTAATAGGTTAAATATGTTCGTAAAATTGTGCCAAGTAGCACTGATGACAAACCACTGTCAGCATACACCAACATCAGAAGAGCTTGTAAAAATAAAATAAATAGAAAAGTAAAAAATAACACCGAACCAAAAACATACGTAAAATTGTTGAATCACACACGCCCGTTGTGGCGTGTTAATGCGAATAAATTAGACAGAAAGGTAAAACGTAGAAAAGAATAACTAAGTCGATCTAGGATTCCCGCGTTGAGATGAACTTGTCAAACAAAGTAAAATAGACGTGTTACGACTGGCCTGTCAAATGGAAAAACCAGTCGAAAAACGTTGAACCCCGCACGCACGTTGCTGCGTGTTGAGTCGCAAAATTTAGAATGAAACGTAAGACGAAAAACTTGCGAAAGATGAAAAGTATGTGGGACCAAAATTGAAAATTAAAAAGTTTCGGGGTTAAATTGAAAAGTTGGAAAGCTTTGGATTAAAACTAAAAAAGTCAAAGGGGTTAATATGTGAAAGATAAAATCCTTTGGGTTAAAAGTGGAAAATGCAAATTTTTTTTTGAAAAACTCCCGATGCATATGTTACAACAACATAAAACAACAAAAGGTTTCTAATTTATAGTTTAAAAATATCTTTTAGGAAAAATTACACGTTTTGTCCTTTATCTTGGTACCCTTTTACAAGCGGTGTACTTTTCAACGAATTTTGACAGGTTTTGTGTTGATGCAGATTTTGTGTCCGATGCTTGTCGAATAGATTAGATTTATTTTATACTGAATATGAAATAGTTAGTGAAACGGTCAAACGAATGTGTATTGACCCGCTCGTTTGAAAGGGTCAAACGAGAGGGTTATGTGTTTGACCGTGTGTGTTTGCTAGGCAAGTGGGTGTGGGTATAAATACCAACCCCTTGTTCATTTGCAAACTAGAGAGTTAGAGAGATAGGGAGAGCTCATTGTGAAAGTTCCCTGTGAGTTTTATTGTTTGGGGGAGAGATCACCACTTGGTCTCCCCCGGATGTATACTCCTTTGGTATTAGTTCGGTTATCTTGTAGTCAGACCGATTTGTAATGTTTTACTACCGATTAATCCAAAGAAGTTGTGTTTATCCATCTCTAATCTCTCCCGTCTTGAACTAATCTCACACTAATCACGGTTTCGGTCCCGAAACACGGTCCTACAATTGGTATTAGAGTCATGGTACCCGATTTAGTAAATCTAACTGTTTGCTAAATCACATGTGCTATAGATCTGTGAATTTAGTGATTTTTGTTCAAGATGTAAAGTTGGGTGAAAATGAGAAAAACCCAGATCTGGACCCGAATATTCAGATCTGTGCTGAAACGGATCATAATAGAGTGTTGGGTTTTATGTTTTACACCAAAATAATCAAGTTTTCATCATCAAATATCACTTTTGAAGTGATTTTCGTCGAATCTGCAAAAGAAACAGTGGCTGTGTTCTTGAAGGTGTGTGGCGGCTGTTGAAAGAAAGCTAAGGTTTCTTCATATCTGCTCCGACGAAAAACCCCCTCCTGACAAAGAACCTTTTTCGTCATAACGTGTCCGACGAAAAACTACTGGATACACAATCGACGAACCCCCCCCCCCCCCACGAAAAACTCAAATCAAGAACAACCTGTTGTTTATGTCCGACGAACAACCATCGACGAAAAACCTTCCCCAAAAGATACAACCATGTCCGATGTGAATCCTCTGTGCTCCAGCCACCACCGCACACCGTCTCCGTTCACCGATCAGCTGATGACACTGACCATCACCGGAAATAGATCGCTGCCGGAAACTTAAGACTTGAAATTGGGGTTAAAGTTTGTCTGCTCTTGTTCTTTGGGTATCGCAGACAAAGAGAGACAACTTAGAAGTGGGTGGAGGATGACTGCTGCTGATTGTTTGTGCAGATAAGAATGATTATTTGCGGCAGAGAAAGAGAAAGGATGATGTTGTCGGCTGCTGCTTGTTGGGTATCAAAGAAGGAGAAGAAGACAGACAAAGGTCTAGTGAATGGCGTCTGTTGTTGTGTATCGCAGATGTGTTGATGACGGAGGTACACCGATGACTGATAATGGTCGGAGAATCTTCAAATCCGATGAATAATCAGGTGATGTCGGCTCTTGTTATTGTAGACATAGGTTAGAGAGAGTGAAATTGAGCTGATGTTATTGTGTCAATGACAAGAATGATGGCAGGCATTGTTTGTCAACTGGTGTATGACCCTTGTCGGCTGAATATGTTATCTTTATGGTTATGTGGGGAAGATGAAGTTTGGGGGGTGACACTAGCGACTGACAAACAATTTTAGGGTTGTTGACTGTTGGTTTTATTAGATGCCATCAAATGAATTGGGGCCAGAAATTCCAAGGATTGTTGGGCTTTTGTTTTAATAAACCTTCAAGTGCTATTGGGCCAAGGTATGGTGGACTGCTTTTTTTTTAGGCCACAAAATTCCAAGGTTGCTTTTTATCATCTTGAGCCCACTTGACATGCCCAGTATTGTTACATGGTGGTTTTATCATCTTAGGCCCACCTGATTTGTCTTGTTTCAGTAAGAAAGTGGCAATGACATTGTTGAATTAATTTCCTTCCATCATGTGTTGATGATGAAGGTTACTAATTCCCATGCAAACTTTTAAGAAAAGTATTAAATACTTTGTTTTTGAATGAATTTGAATTTTTTAATTCAAATCTAAAATGATTTAATGTTTGTGAGTATTAGTTAGGCTGCCATCTACGAAACTTAATGGGCCGCAGATTTATAGAAAGAGTAGATGGGCTGCGACATGTGTTGGACCTGGTGAAGTAAAATCATGGTTTGGCCTTGGGATTATTGACCAAATGTTTAGACTCGTGAGTTGCAAAGTGGGGGTCGGGTGTTCGCGAAGCTGATTTGAACCGCGCTTCTAAATTTCAACGTCAAAATTCGTACGGGTTCGAGAGCGCGCGGGAAATTGACATGATGAAAACTTGATTTTTGAAAAATGTGGGGTAGTCACGGTTACCGATGCAAACGTCAAATTTTGGTGACTTGACTACTATGGACCAAAAACCAAAAACGGTATGTTCACTTCCGCACGTCAATGTTTATGATTGTTATCGGTTATTCGGAAATGTTTGAAAGCATTTTGTTTATTGTCATACAGTGTTGTAAAAGTCGGATTACTCGGCCGAGTACTCAGCGAGTACTCGGTCCTCGGACCCCCTCCGAGGCGACTTCCTCCTAGGCGGTCTCAATTAGTCGGCCTCGGGATTACTCGGGAGTACTCGGTGCCTAGTCGGCCTAGTCGGCGCCTAGTCGGGCGTAGTCGGACGTAGTCGGCCTAGTCGGTCTAGGCGGTCAACGTGGTTTGTTGACTTTTAATCGATCAAACTCGGTCAAAATTGGCCTACTCGGCCTTGTACTCGGACTACTCGGCCTTGTACTCAGACTAGTCGGACTTGTATTCAGAATATTTGAACTTTAAACATGTTTCATTTTAAATTATACTCAGTTGACATGAATTATGCTTATTTTAACACATAAATAATATATAACTATTAATTTTCTTTATATGTACCATGTCCGCGTACTCCCCGAGTACTCTCCGAGTACTCCGATTACTCCCAACTCCCCAGTCGGCCGACTAGGGACCGCCTAGCGACTTTTACAACACTGTTGTCATATTCTCGCATTTGAAAACGAACGTATGAACCTGGAATGTCAATACCGGTCCTAACGAGTTCACAAAGTCTTTGAAGGGATACAAGTCGGATCCTACGGGGTACTAGGCGAAATTTCTTTATCAACTAGAATATGCAAAGAAGAAAGCTTTTTGTTTATTGCCATATTCTCGCATTTGGTAACGAATGAATGGACCTGGAATGTCAATACCGGTCCTAACGAGTTCATAAAGTCTTTGGAGGGATACAAGTCAGATCCTACGGGGTGCTAGGGGACGTTCTTATTCAACTAGAATATGCAAAGAAGAAAGTCGTTTTCATGATTTTTCAA
This sequence comes from Helianthus tuberosus, assembly GCA_030545235.1. Taxonomy (NCBI): domain Eukaryota; kingdom Viridiplantae; phylum Streptophyta; class Magnoliopsida; order Asterales; family Asteraceae; genus Helianthus; species Helianthus tuberosus. Next base: position 9 of record JARYGA010053866.1, on the reverse strand, counting down.
AAAACCGAG
>JARYGA010053865.1:0-21161 GCA_030545235.1 Helianthus tuberosus | reverse complement strand
ATGATTTCGAAATACCTTAGAGCTCTATTTGGACCAGGTTACATGCTAGTATAATCCTCTGTGATTATACACCATGGTTCATTAGTTAACCAATTAATACGCATGATTCCGTTAATTGCCCATAATGCCCTTTTCACCATAAAACGTGATTTTTGGAAATGTAAAAGAGTAAAAACCTTAATCACTGATATATAAACTTGTACCCAAAGTTTGACATCAGTTTGAGGTGTAGTTTGAGAGTTATACTCATTAGCGTAAATTGAAAGCTTTATGTTAATTAAACGGCGTATTTAGCGTATAGCCTATTTAAACATACTTTTTGATACTAAACTCTTTACCCACAGATGTAATATATTATTTTGGGATTTTTGAAGATTTTTAATTAATTTTAGGCTGAGCATAACTCATAGTCGTAGGCTTAACCCGGTACTTGTCGGTTTTGCCCTTACGGGCCATAAAATGGGTTTTACATATCTAAACGACTCCAAACCTTTTGCTACTGATCTTAAATGATAAATAATTTATTTTAAGCATTCTGGAATGGTAAAAATACCAGCTTTATGTATCGAACCCGTAAACGGCTTTTAATCGCCTAATTAAGCGTTTTTAACGCATAGTATGTACTAAGAGTATTTTAAACATACCAAGGGTGATACCTACTGATATTTGAGGAAAATTATAATATTTTAACAGTAAGGAAAGGTTGATAAACTCAGACTTCAGTTTTGAGCTTTTCGGCTTATGTGAAATTATCAAAATACCCCTACGGGGCATAGTTTGGTTATAATAGATAAATTTCACATATATACTTTACCCTACTATTATAATTTATTAAATGGAGTATTTTTGCTGATTACATCAGACCTGTAACTCAGGTTAATACTTAAACTCTTTTATAAACTTGAAAATGACCAAACTACCCCTACGGGGCATAGTTTGTGTTTAAATTCGTTTCGGGCATAATAAAAGACATCTTACTGATGTCACAACATATATGAAGCATATTAACTTAGGAAACCTGTAAATGGCTCTCATTACTACCCGTTACGCTTATTACGCGTTCGGTTCGGTTTATGTAACTAGTTTACAAAAACTAGCCTAAACGGGTCAAACCTTATCGGTTTTATCTCAAAATCCAGAGTGTTCATGAAATACCCATATTAAACAAGTCTCTGAACTTGTAGGGTCTAAATCACATTCTATCCGGTCATCGCTTAATCGTGCGTACGAACCGTATCTTTGAAACTAGCCGGTCTAAGCTTAAGCTTAACTAAAGACCCGTTAGGATTCTAATAGGTTATTATAAACCTTCGTTCCAGATTTAGGAGCCCAGTAAAAGCTATCTGTACTTGCTGATTTGATACGGCTGGGATTGAATTTATATTTAGCTCAGGTAAATACTTTTAACTTATTTTCCCTATACGGGCTTGGGGTACGGTATATAAAATACCGCTTGGTCGGACATTGAATCTTTAATTGTATGATGGTTAAAGTATTGAGATGTTTCGTTTAATTTGTTTTGTTTGCTTAAAGCCTTTGGGGGGTTAATGACCGTGTCCCGGATATCCCTGGCATCATTTTACGAAATGGCCACGACCTTAGCACACAGGTGTAGGCGTACACCTGTCAGTGTCTCATATACATAATGTGGTGTGTCTATTGATCTTTAACCCGGCTCGATCCGGGCTACTGAACGCATAAGTAACATGTAAATCCTTTACAAGCATTATATTCAAATAATTATCCCAAGTTATAAAATATTATTTGTGCCTTGTGCCTTAAATGCATTTTCTTAAACTCTTTTCAAAATGAGTCGGTTGATTGTATTTACCAGTGTAAACTGACGTATTTTCCAAAAAGGCTAAGTGCAGGTACTAATCGGAATCGGCTGGCTACTCCTAGCATCATTAAAGAGTCTCGCAAGCTTAGATGCCTAAAGTCTGTTGAACTATTGTTTCCATTTTATTTTCGATCCGCCTGTGGATCCTTTACTTCCGTTGTAATACTGGGATGTTACAATATTTCGGATTGTAATATAATTATCCTTTTGCTTCCGCTGTGCATTTATATATTGTGTTGTTTGACTATGATGTTGCCAACCACGTCACGTTACTCCCCTACCGGGCCCACCGGTAATACGTGGAAATTTGGGGTGTGACAGGTTGGTATCAGAGCCAACATTGAGTGAATTAAACACTAGCTTTTTGGTGTTTAATCTCAATGACACAGTAGCACATTCCTTGACCTTCTGAGTCTAGACTTAACTTAGGAATGTTCTCAATCCTAATCTATAAATTTTTACTTCCAAATTTTTATTGGATACGTCGCCAAGCGAAGAAGCCGTAATAGGAGTTCTCCACACCCGGAGCCTTGAAATGCTGAGCTTCGTAACACGGCTAGAATGAAACGAGCATCTAAGGAGAGGACACTCGGAAATAAATAAAGAAGAAACTCCTCTTGCTGAAGATCGTTTCCTTAATAAGTCCTTATAAGGACACAATTATCTTTCAGTCCCTACGAGGACAACATCATTCCTTTCAAGTCCCGCTTAGGGCAACTTTATACTTTTATTTTTATATAGTGGAATGATTAAGTTTAAACTTTCATTCTAAACAAGAAATATTAAATAAATGGAAAATAACATTTCCTTTTGCAAGATCTACCATTATAATAAAATGGCAAAAATCTAAAAAGGACAAGACCTAGCTTCGGGTCATATTAAGACCGGCCAAGATGGCAGTTCCTCAATTTCGATTCAGATCCTTATTAACATTTCAATTTAGGACTGCTCTGCGTTAAATGTTAAAAGAATCTTAAGAGTGAAACCTAGCCTGAGTGTCATTATAAAGACCTGGCCAAGATGGTAAGACCTGTTTAAAAGATTCGAATCACTGTTAAAATCTGAAAACTTGTTAACACTCCTGGCAGACGTGATTGATTAAAAATCACACACGTCATTTTTATATAGGATTCTTCAAAAGATTCCTAACCCAGTTTAATGATCTCTGAATCCTGGGTTTACATCATTAATTAAGATGATCATATTTTAAACCATACGTGGTAACATAATGCCTACGGGCCCTGCTCATTTCCATATGAGCCAAAAGACAGTGGTAGCAATGACTCCCTGTCAGATAAAGGTAATGAACTAGGTTCAAACCTCGAATGCTTTGATTCTCTGAAATCCTAGCATATAATTTATAATTGTCCTTGTGACTAGGCCTATTGTGCCAACATACTTTCATGCTTTGATTCTCTGAAATCCTAGCATATAATTTATAATTGTCCTTGTGACTAGGCCTTTTGTGCTATTAAATAAAGCTGTTATTGTTGCTTTGATTCTCTGAAATCATAAGCTTAAAAATTTATAAATGTCCATGTGACCAGGCCTTGGGTGCCACTAATAAAACTATTAATGTTTTATAATTAGGATAAATTATAATAGAAATCCTAAACATAAATGATTAATAAATTAACCAAATATGGTCTCTGTTTACCATGGCTAATGAATTTTCCCTAAGAGGCAATTCCGTAATAAACATCCCTTAGAAGGGAAGTACCTACGGGCTATAGTTAATGTCCTCTGAGACTAAAGACAGTGGTAGCCTATAGCTCCCTGTCAGGAAAAGGTAATAAACTTTGATTCAAACCTTAATGTCGCGATTCTCTGAAATCATGGCTTATAAATTTAACTTGTCTACGCGACTAGACCATTTGTGCTATTATTAACTTATGAATTAGGATTTATGATAAAAATCCTGAATAAAATAAATATCCTTCCTTCCCTGTCAGTATGCATTTTAAAAAGAATCTTAAAGGTGAAACCTAGCCTACGCGGCCAAGATGGTGAAACCTACTCAAGGGATTCAGATCCTTGTTAACACTTAGGAACGTGTTAGCACTCTTGACAAATGTGATTCGAGAAAATCACAACAGTCATCCTGATATTGGATTCTTCCAATTCCCTTATCTAGCCTAGTGATTTAGGAATCATGGCTTATATCATCCTATAAGATGATCATATTATAAACATCCGTTAGTGATGAAGTGCCTACGGGCTAAGCTTGTTGTCCGATAAGACAACGACAGTGGTGGTCTTTGACCTCCTGTCTAAAATGTTGGACTATGTCCAAACATAATAGCCTATATGATCAATGCGATCATGACTAATATCATCTAATACGATGATCATATTATTTGACATCCTTTAGTGATGTTTTGCCTACGGGCTATAATATATTGTCCATTTGGGACATTGACATTGTTATCTTTATGATTCCTTGTCTGAGGTGGCGAGCTATGCCCAAGCCAAATAGTCAATATGATTAATGCAATCATGACTTATATCATCTAAAAGGATGAACCTATTATAAACATCCATTAGTGATGTTCTACCTATGGGCCATATTATATTGTCCATTGTGACACAAACATTGTGATCTCTACGATCCCCTATTTAAGGTAGCAAGCTGTGCTCAAGCCTAATAGTCTATATGATCAATGCGATCATGACTAAAATCATCAGTACGATGATTAAAATTTAAACATCCCCAATGATGTTTTGCCTAAGGGCTATATTATATTATATTGTTAAATTAAGTCAAGGCAATTGTAATCTTTTGTGATTCTTTGCCCAAGGGGGTGAGCTACGCTCAAATCCCATAGTCCATGTGATCATTGCGATCCTGACTAGTATCATCAGTATGATGATCATAAATTCATAATATTGACATCCCTAGTGATGAAATGCCTACGGGCTATACTATACTCTATTGCCGATAAGACAAAACAGTGGTGATCTTTATGATCCCCTATTCAAAATGGTAGGATTATACCCAAACCTAATAGTCAATATGATCGAGGTGATCATGACTAATATCATTAGATACTATAATTATATATAGACATCCATTAGTGATGTTAATTGGTTTACCTTTCTGTTAAGTGAATCGCCTTTCAAGACGATGACAGTTGTAATCTATGACTCCCTGTCCAAAGGTGAAGAACTATGTTCAAGCCTTAAAACTCCTGATCTAATAAGATTGCAGCCTATGAATTGATTTCATTGTGACAAATCCACAAGTTATATTTCAAGTCACCTATAACAAGCCTCCGTGCTATAATTAGTCGTTCGTGTCAAGTTAACATACTAAATGTTAATATCCCTGGTGACAGGCCTTAGTGCCATATCCTATAACGTCCTGGAGACAAGGCCATTTGTGCCGTATCTGAATGTCATTACGACAAGGCCTTCGCGCCATATGATTACTTATGTCCTTCATGACTAGACTTTATGCCATATCTTTCTACGTCCCTCGCGACAGGCTTCTACGCCATATATGTATATATATAACCAAAGTCATGTAAGGCTAGCCTTTGAGCTATTTATAATCCTCCTTGTGACAAAGACAATTGTGACATTATGGTCCCCTGTCAAGCAGGTATTGGACTCACTCCAAACCTTGAATGCCATTGATGGTCCTTTTGTGACCTAGGCTAAATATAATGGATATACATTCAAATAACATTCACTAGGAATGTTCAGAACAGAATAGCCCATACGGTTTATGAATGCCGTGGCTAATCTAAGTCGGGTCATCAGGATGATGACCAATAATTGTTAAATATTGGTGATTGGTACCAAGTTTCAAGTATGGAAAACTGGGATGAGGTAGACGACAGTTGCAATACTATTAAGGCGACGAAAGTTAATAAAGCTACAAACGTAAACCTCAATATTAATGGAGTTAATCTCCAAGCTGTGGTTGATGCAGCAGTTGGAAGGACCAAAGCAGTGTGACATCTGCAAAGGAACGAGTCATCATTTTCCCATGAATATAGGGACGTAAAGATTGCAGTCTGTCACACCACATTATTTAAATGAGACACTGACAGGTGTACGCCTACACCTGTGTGCTAAGGTCGTGGCCATTTCGTAAAATGATGCCAGGGATATCCGGGACATGGTCATTAACCCCCCAAAGGCTTTAAGCAAACAAAACAAATTAAACGAGACATCTCAATACTTTAACCATAAAACAATTAAAGATTCAATGCCCGACCAAGCGGTATTTTATATACCGTACCCCAAGCCCGTATAGGGAAATAAGTTAAAAGTATTTACCTGAGCAAGTATAAATCAAAATCAGCGAGTGCAAGTATCTTTTACCGGTTCTCCTAATCTGGAACGAAGGTTTATAATAACCTATTAGAATCCTAACGGGTCTTTAGTTAAGCTTAAGCTTAGACCGGTTAGTTTTAAAGATACGGTTCGTACGCACGATTAAACGAAGACCGGATAGAATGTGATTTAGACCCGACAAGTTTGAAGACTTGCTTAATATGGGTATATTATACACATTCTGGATTTTGAGATAAAACCGATAAGGTTTGACCCGTTTCGGCAAATTTATGTAAACTAGTTACATAAACCGAACCGAACGCGTATGAAGCGTAACGGGTAATTATAAGAGTCCTAAACAGGTTTCCTAAGTTAACATGCCTTAAATATGATGTGATATCAGTAGGATACCTTCCATTATGCCCAAAACAGTTTTAAACCCTAACTATGCGTTTAATACGCGTATAACGTCGTGTTAAGCGATTAACGGGTTAAAATAGGATTCTGAGTTTTCTGATCAATTTAAAAGGTTCAAAATACTTCATTTATTATTTAAAATCAGTATCAATTTGATTGACGTCAAAAGGATTTGTAAAACTCATTTTATGGCCGAAGAGGGTATATTCGGTATTAACCGAATTAAGACGATAATCCTAGCTTATGATCAGTTTAAAAATAATTAAAAATCTTCAAAAATCCCAAAATATTATATCACATCAATGGGTAAAAGGTTTGGTGTCAAAAATTGGGTTTAGATAGGTTTTACGCTAATGACGCCGTTTAATTACTAAGAAACGTTATAATTACGTCATTAAGCATAACTCCTAATCTAGACCTCCGATTGATGTGAAATTTTAGGGACATGTTTAATAATCAGTAACAAAGGTTATTGTTCTTTCATATCTTCAAAAATCTCGTTTTATGATCATAAGGGCATTATGGTCACTATTTAAGCAATTAACGGAAACGTCGGACAATCAAGGTTACAAGTGGTATAAACGCAGAGGGTTATACACACATGTAACTAGATCCTAATGGAACTTTAAGGCATGTCTAAACCTATCAAAACCGGGTCAGAACTGAAGTCAAAGCAGAAAGTCAAACTATGCGTCTTTCGGCTCCGAATCGGTTCAAAATAGAAAGTTGTCGAATCAAACAAGCTTAGACAAGTTATTATACTTATTTTCAAGTTATATGAATAATAAAACAGGTTACACACCTTCTATATCGCTAATTACGCGTTTAATGATTCTGTTGACTTTTTCTAATTACCGTTGACTCGACAAACAACCTAGTTAGATTAGGAATCAGTGAGTGCCCTTTTAGGGGTTTATTACCCATATAATTACCAACTTATAACAACTTTTATTTCGACAAAACCCTGGACCAATTGTGTTTTATCGCTAAGTCAAACCGTAGTTACGACGGTTTGACTTCTAGGCTATAAACTAAGCATAACTTAATTTAGAAGGGTCAAGGGTACTTACAAGTGACTATTGGATGATTAAGAAGGTCTTGTATCAGCTTGGGAGTTCCAGAATTGATCAGAAGTTGAAGTGTGGTTGCATGTTGCAACATGTGCCTTAAATAGCAACTTTAATCATCTTAGATTGTTGCCATGCATGCCTAGGATGATCCAAGATGTGAACATGTGCCCTCTATAGCCTAAATACCACTTTAGGCAGCCCATAGAATCGAGGAAATGCAATTGAAGTCGGTTACAAGGCTGAAACAGCCACCTGTGGGTTTTTCTGCGACTGGCAGTCGGACGCGGCCCGCCTGAGGTATTGGCAATCCTTACGCGGGCCGCATGGACCTCCGGATCAGGTAAACATGTTTTCTTTTATTGCACTTTTGGCCCTTAGTCCCCCGAAAGGTCATTTTCACTTGGTTTCTTGCATTCTCATCCTTTAATATTGACATATGGGGGCTTTAGGGCTTATACCATCTTTGTTAAGTCCTCGGGTAACTTTGTGATCACCCGAAAAGCCCTAATTTTCAATGTTGACGATTCTAACCCTCACACACGAATTTTATCATAACTTTCTCATAAGGTAACGAAACTTGGTGAAATTTTTATGGTGCATTCTAGTGAGCATAATTAATCGTTACAAGGCTTCGGGTTTGCTAAAAGGTCACTCAGAGGTGTAACTTAACATGTTGACACATTTAACCCCTGTAGTTTGTAATCTCTCACTTTCTTTCACAATTCGCTTCGTATGATCCATGATCCATTTGTTTAAGGTTATAAACATTATGTAGGGTTATTGTAAAGTATATTTATTCATTGTTGACACTTTGAATCCTTATATTTACATAGTTTCATTGTTTGTCAACTTTAGTCCCTCGAAAGTATTCTTTCACACGTTTAAAGGTTATGACACGTGTCAAGACCTTATAGGACGTAAATTTCCGAGGTGTTACATCCTCACCCCCTTAAAAGAAATCTCGACCTCGAGATTTATTGAAACAAATAAGGGTATTTTTCTTTCATTGTGGACTCAACCTCCCACGTATATTCGGGACCTCTACGGGCATCCCTTTTGACTTTCACAATCGGTACTTGCTTCCTTCGAAGCTTCTTAACCTGTCGATCCTCGATCGACAATGGTTTTTCCACAAATTTTAAGCTCTCATCTATATGCACATCCGAATGTGGTATGATCAGTGATTCATCAGCGAAACACTTTTTCAGATTGCAGATGTGAAATACATTGTGAATTCCACTGAGCTCTTCTGGTAAGTTTAGTTTATAGGCAACTGACCCGACACGTTCGATAACCTCGAAAGGTCCTATGTATCTCGGGCTTAGCTTGCCTTTCTTACCAAATCGCATCACTCCTTTCCAGGGTGATACTTTAAGCAGAACTTTATCACCTACCTCGAAGTTAAAAGCTTTACGCTTAGGATCAGCGTAGCTCTTCTGCCTATCCCGGGCAGCTTTGAGACGGTCACGTATCTGGACAATCTTGTCCGTCGTTTCGAACACTATCTCTGGTCCCGATAATTGGACATCTCCAACTTCCGCCCAACAAACGGGCGTTCTACACTTTCTACCGTATAAGGCCTCGAAAGGCGCAGCCTTAATGCTGGTGTGGTAGCTATTGTTGTAGGAGAACTCAATTAGTGGTAGGTGGTTATCCCAACTACCACCCAAATCAATCACACATGCACGAAGCATGTCTTCCAACGTTTGAATGGTACGCTCACTCTGACCGTCTGTCTGTGGATGGTAAGCCGTACTAAAATTCAAACGTGTGCCCAAGGATTGTTGGAAGCTTTTCCAAAAATGTGACGTGTATCTAGTATCTCGGTCAGAGATAATAGACACAGGTATGCCATGTAAGGCTACAATCTTATCAACGTATAACTGGGCTAACATGTCGGAGCTATAAGTCTCCTTGAAGGGTAAGAAATGGGCTGACTTAGTTAGTCTATCAACGATCACCCATATAGTATCATTGCCTTTCCTTGTCTTTGGCAGCTTGGTGATGAAATCCATCGTCACCATCTCCTACTTCCATGTGGGAAGTTCAGGCTGTTGCAGCAAGCCTGACGGTTTTTGATGTTCTGCCTTGACTTGCGCACAAGTCAAGCATTTAGCTACATAAGTAGCTACAGACTTCTTCAAGCCTATCCACCAATAATTTGCCCTTAAATCCTGGTACATCTTATCTGCTCCAAGATGAACAGAATATTTGGAACTATGGGCTTCCTGGAGGATAACATCTCGGAGTCCTCCATAAATTGGAACCCATATTCGTCCATTCAATCTAAGAATTCCATCCTTGCTAAGAGATAACTGCTCCTCAGTTACTCCTAGCTTTTCGTTAGGATAGTTAGCTTCCAACACAGCTTCCTTCTGTGTAGCTAACAACCTTTCAATCAAATTGTTCTTTATTTCCATGCGCTTGGCATTGATTCGGATGGGTTTCACCTTCTCCTTTCGACTCAAGGCATCGGCGACTACATTCGCCTTACCGGGATGGTATCTTATTTCACAATCGTAATCATTCAGAGTTTCCATCCAGCGGCGTTGCCTCATGTTCAAGTCCTTCTGATTGAACAGATGTTGAAGGCTCTTGTGATCAGAATAGATCACACATTTGGTTCCATATAAGTAGTGCCTCCAAAGTTTTAGTGCGAATACAACGACACCCAACTCCAAGTCATGGGTGGTGTAATTCTTTTCGTGCACCTTTAACTGGCGTGAAGCATAGGCAATGACTTTGCCTTTCTGCATAAGCACACATCCCATCCCGGTGTGTGATGCATCACAATAAACTACAAACTCCTCGATTCCATCAGGCAATGTCAGTACTGGAGCATTGCTTAACTTCTGTTTTAGAATATCGAAGGATTCCTGCTGCTTAGGACCCCAGTCAAACTTAATCTTCTTACGTGTCAGCGAAGTCAGGGGTGCAGCAATCCTTGAGAAGTTTTCAATGAATCGCCTATAGTATCCTGCCAAACCTAGGAAGCTACGAATTTCTGTAGGCGTCCTTGGCTCGTGCCAATTCATGACAGCTTCAACTTTAGCGGGATCTACTTGGATACCATGCTCACTAACAACATGCCCAAGAAATTGGACTGCTCGAAGCCAGAATTCACACTTCGAGAACTTGGCATAGAGCTTTTCTTTTTGAAGTAGTTCCAAAATGCAGTGAAGATGCTTCTCATGGTCAGCTTGGTTCTTCGAGTAGATGAGGATATCATCGATGAAAACGATGACGAATTTATCTAAGTGCGGCTTGCAAACGCGATTCATAAGATCCATGAACGCGGCCGGTGCATTAGTGAGCCCAAAAGGCATCACTAGGAACTCGTAATGACCATAACGAGTCCTAAATGCAGTCTTGTGTACGTCTTCATCTCTAACCTTCAGTTGGTGATAGCCTGACCTCAAGTCAATCTTAGAGAAGAAACTTGCCCCTTGAAGTTGATCGAACAGATCGTCAATTCTGGGCAAAGGATACCTATTCTTGATGGTGACCTTATTAAGCTCACGGTAGTCGATGCACAGACGCATCGATCCATCCTTCTTCTTGACAAATAAAACTGGTGCTCCCCAAGGAGACGAACTAGGTTTGATGAAACCTTTGGCTAGTAAATCATCTAGCTGCGTTCTCAATTCCTTCATCTCTGTTGGTGCCAATCTATAAGGCGCCCTTGCTACCGGTGCTGATCCAGGAATAATGTCAATTCTGAATTCTACTTGTCTATCTGGTGGCAAACCAGGTAGTTCTTCAGGAAAAACCTCAGGGTATTCGGAAACGACTGGAATATCCCCAATCTTGGGCTTCGGTCCATCAATAATCACTTGTGCCATATAGATGACACAACCCTTTTTCAAACACTTGGAGTCCTTGAGCGTAGACATTCGCTCAGGCAGCCCGTACTGGGTATCTCCCTGGATAGTAAGTGATTCACCAGACGGAGTCTTGATCATCACTTGCTTCTTATTGCAAATAATCTGGGCCTGGTTATGAGATAACCAGTCCATACCCAAAACTATGTCAAAACCGGCTAGTTTTAAAGGAAGTAGGGACAAAGGAAAAAAGTGGTTCTTAATGGATATGAAACACCCATCTAATAAGGTTGAGGCGGTTTCTAAAGTACCATCTGCTAGTTCCACCTCATACTGCACACTTAAAGTCTTAACAGGTAATTTCAACAATTCACAAAACTTATTATCTACGAACGACTTATCAGCGCCTGAATCAAATAACACTCTCGCATAAACATCATTTACGAGAAAGGTACCTGTTATCACATTGTCATCCTTGACGGCTTCCTTAGCATCCATCCTGAAGACCCTAGCATTGGTCTTCTTAGCCTCTTCAGGCTTCTTAGCGTATTTTGGGCAATTGGTCTTGATGTGCCCCTTTTCATTGCAACCGTAGCAGGTCGCATCCTTCATCTTTTTGCAATCCAAAGTTTTGTGTTCCTTGGACTTGCACAACCCACATGCAAAAGATTTCGATTGTGAATTCGAATTCGATTCATACCTGCACTTCCCAAAGTGCTGCCTCTTGCAGATTTTACATCTGGGTTTTTTCACCCGTCTGCTGACCATCCTTCCTAAATCCTGACCCCTTCCTGTGGTCATTGTTTCCCTTCTGCTTCTTGTCTGAACGTCGTGAGTTGTCATCCTCACGCTTCCTCTTTTCTGTATCAGTGTTTCTCTGCGATTTCAGCCTAACCGCATCCAAGGTAAGAGACAATGATATGTCTGCTACAGACCGAAAAGTAGCTGGTCTGGAGGCCTTCACACTTGCCTTGATCTTCAGGGCTAAACCCCCGATAAAACGAGCTATACGTTTGGGTTCCGGGGTTACTAAATATGGAACCAATCTTGACAAAGTGTTAAAACTGGTAAGGTAGGCCTGACAGTCTAGGTTTCTCATGACCAGCGACAAGAAGTCAGATTCAATTTTCTCAACCTCGTGTTGAGGGCAGTAGTTTTCCTTGATCAGTGCCATGAACTGTTCCCAGGTCATATTATACAACGGGACTTTCCGCGTAGCTTGGATCAAAGATCTCCACCAAGCTAATGCTTCCCCCTTAAAAGACTGAGACACGAATTTCACAATATCCCTATCATCACAACCACTGATATCCACAACCGTATCCATCTCGTCCAACCAGGTCATGCAATCTACTGCTCCTTTTTCCCCAGTGAAATCCCTGGGTTTGCACGACACGAAGTACTTATAGGAGCAACCCTTATTACGGGGTTCTTGATTCCGTATGACTCTTTGGGATGGAGCACTCCTCTGGTTTGATGAGTGGTGAGAATTATTGTTGTGGGCAGTGTGGGTCCTGGAGGGTGTTCTAGAGTGTGGTGCAGATTGGGTCCTTGCACGGGTACCACTGGATTCATGGAGTTGTCTATCCATAGCTCGATTTACGGCATTATCTATCATTGCCTGTAATTCTGCACCCGCTACATTTACTCGGGCATTAACATGCTCTCTCCCTGGGTGACTATTGACCTCGTTTGAGTCTGCCATGTAGCTTGAACTGTTACATATCGACAATAATTTATTGGTGAGTTTATTATAGAATTGTCTTTTATGGCAATTTTATTAACCATGGTAAACATAGACCATATATGGTTAATTTATTACTCACATTTATTTAGGATTTCTAATATAAATTATCCTAATTTTAAAACAATAACAGTTTTATTAGCACATAAGGCCTAGTCACAGGGACAATTTAAATCATAAGCTATGATTTCAGAGAATCAAAGCATGAAGGTTTGAACAAAGTTCATTACCTTTTTTTTTTTTTTTTTCAGACAGGGTCACAGACTATTACTGTCTTTTGTCTCATCTAAAAATGAGAAGGGCCCGTAGGCATTCTATTACCAATAGATGGTAAAAAGAACTGATATATTTATTGATGATTTAACCCATGATTCAGAGATCATTTAGTTGGGTTAGGAATCTTTGAAAAGATCCTTATATAATAATAACACGTATGATTTTTAACAAATCATGTTTGCCAAGAGTGTTAACATGTTTTCAGATGTTAACAGGGATTTGAATCTTTTATACAGGTCTTACCATCTGGGCCAAGTCTTATAATGACATGTAGGCTAGGCTATACCTTTAAGATTCTTATTTAAAAGGAATGATTCTTGATTTATTTATTTCATATATAATTTTAATTATGCATAACATAGCAAAGATGAAATTTATAACTTACATTCCATTAAATTTAAAGTAGTACACTTTGCCCTAAACGGGACTCTTCACAGAAACACTTGCCCACGCAGGAGCTATACAGATAATACATGTCCTCACAGGGACGGTTTACAAAAGTAAATGTCCACACAGGGACTAATAGAGACAAGTCCTCGTAGGGACTAAGTACAAAGATAGATGTCCACGCAGGGACTACATACACAAATAAATAAATGTCCACGTAGGGACTTGATTTAAACAAGGAAATACAATAATACATATTGGGATTTAACGATCCCGTTTCTTCTTTCCCTTCAGCAAACTTGCCAAACCACTCATGAATCCCTCATTCTTCTTACGCTCTCTCTGGAGGTCTCGCTCAACCCTGCCCAGTCTTTGACGGAGATCCTCCTGCTCTGGTGGAGAAAACTGTGGTGGCTGGTACTGTAGTGGTGGCTGAACAGGTACTTGCTACCCACGAGCTGGGTATCCCACTCCCCAGGGTGTTCCATAAGGTCCTTCTGGGTGAAGGGCATTGTAGTCTGCTGCCACTCGGTATGGGTCGGCCTCGGCATAGTTATAGTTATGGTATGCCGGCGGTCCGTATGGGTTGTAGGCTGCCGGAGCAGTATAAGCAGGGATAGGGTTGCCAAAACCCGGTGATGGCGGTGCAATAGGTGCCGAATTCACCTCTGAAACTGGAACTGAAGGTCCACCCATTTGTGGGTCTTCATATATTGGTGGGTAGTGGCTGCCGCTAGAGTGTTGAGGGGTACTGAAATGAAACTCCCCTCTTCGTGCTGACATCCGTGCGCCAGTCCTCCTACGTCTTGGTGGTTCTAGAGGCTCTAGATGAACTGGCGGTGGTGGTGGCGGTGGCATGACTGCCACGAAAGGTGGATCCCCTGAGGGATCTTGCTGCTGATGCTGCTGATGAGGCGAAGAATGGTGAGATGGTGTAAAGTACCACTCACACCGTTCGAACCGTGCCTGATGACTATCCGGACCTTGGTAAGGTGTTCCGTGAAAAGACGAACCATCAGAGATCACATAAGGATGGTTCGGGGTTCCGGTTGAAGCCTCGACGGGATCTGTATCCTCGTCCATGTCCATCGCTTGATCACCTGAAAAATGATCCTCCGGTCCTAATGGGTTAAAGCCCCCTTGTTCTGGTAGATAGTCTGCCGGGTTAAACTGGCCCCGGAAGACAGGAGTAGGGTCGTCGAAGGAACGCTGCGATATGGATCGCTGTAGAGGTATGTATGAAGGTGGCGGATTGTTGGGCTCATTCTTGGACTGAGGCCCATAGGAGTGATGATATGGAGGCGTTGAGCTATACGAAGTAGATCGTCTGGAAGGCTCCTCGTAAATCCTCCAAGGTTCTCGTGGATCTGCACTCCTTGTAGAAGAAGGAGTTCGCCGGCCCGAAGGCCCGGCCTCGTGGTCGTTAGGGGCGCTCATTGGCTCCTTTCCTCGACTTCCTCGCCTGAATCTTGGCGGCATTGTTAAACCTGTCCATATAAACAAAGGTAACAACAAGGAAAAATAAAGGACAAAGTTAAAAGTAAAATAAAAACATTTTGGATTATTCCTAAGTTCTTTGTCTAGACTCGAAGATTTAGGAATGTGCAATTGCGTCATTGAGATTAAACACAAAAAGGCTAGTGTTTAATTCACTCAACGTTGGCTCTGATACCAACCTGTCACACCCCAAATTTCCACGTGTCACCGGTGGGCCGGGTGGGGGAGTATCGTGACGTGGTTGGCAACATAATAGTCAAACAACACAATATTTAAATGCACAGTGGAAGCAAAGTATAGATTTAATTCAACCAAACAATATTGTTAATATTAAGTATCACAAGTAGTCGAATATAAATCCACAGGTAGATCAAAATAAAAGGAAAAATGTTCAACAGTTTATGACATCCAAGCTTGCGAGACTTATGGTGGATGCTAGGAGAAAAGCCAGCCTATTACGCGTAGTACCTGCACTTAACCTTTTTAAGAAAATACGTCAGTTTACACTGGTAAATACAATCAACCGACTCATTTTGAAAAGGAGTTTAAGAAAATGCATTTAAGGCACAAGGCACAAATAATATTTTATAACTTGGGATAATTATTTAAATATAATGCTTGTAAAGGATTTACATGTTACTTATGCGTTCAGTAGCCCGGATCGAGCCGGGTTAAAGATCAATAGACACACCACATTATTTAAATGAGACACTGACAGGTGTACGCCTACACCTGTGTGCTAAGGTCGTGGCCATTTAGTAAAATGATGCCAGGGATATCCGGGACATGGTCATTAACCCCCCAAAGGCTTTAAGTAAACAAAACAAATTAAACGAGACATCTTAATACTTTAACCATAAAACAATTAAAGATTCAATGCCCGACCAAGCGGTATTTTATATACCGTACCCCAAGCCCGTATAGGGAAATAAGTTAAAAGTATTTACCTGAGCAAGTATAAATCAAAATCAGCGAGTGCAAGTATCTTTTACCGGTTCTCCTAATCTGGAACGAAGGTTTATAATAACCTATTAGAATCCTAACGGGTCTTTAGTTAAGCTTAAGCTTAGACCGGTTAGTTTTAAAGATACGGTTCGTACGCACGATTAAGCGAAGACCGGATAGAATGTGATTTAGACCCGACAAGTTTGAAGACTTGCTTAATATGGGTATATTATACACATTCTGGATTTTGAGATAAAACCGATAAGGTTTGACCCGTTTCGGCAAATTTATGTAAACTAGTTACATAAACCGAACCGAACGCGTATGAAGCGTAACGGGTAATTATAAGAGTCCTAAACAGGTTTCCTAAGTTAACATGCCTTAAATATGTTGTGATATCAGTAGGATACCTTCCATTATGCCCAAAACAGTTTTAAACCCTAACTATGCGTTTAATACGCGTATAACGTCGTGTTAAGCGATTAACGGGTTAAAATAGGATTCTGAGTTTTCTGATCAATCTAACAGGTTCAAAATACTTCATTTATTATTTAAAATCAGTAGCAATTTGATTGGCGTCAAAAGGATTTGTAAAACTCATTTTATGGCCGAAAAGGGTATATTCGGTATTAACCGAATTAAGACGATAATCCTAGCTTATGATCAGTTTAAAAATAATTAAAAATCTTCAAAAATCCCAAAATATTATATCACATCAATGGGTAAAAGGTTTGGTGTCAAAAATTGGGTTTAGATAGGTTTTACGCTAATGACGCCGTTTAATTACTAAGAAACGTTATAATTACGTCATTAAGCATAACTCCTAATCTAGACCTCCGATTGACGTGAAATTTTAGGGACATGTTTAATAATCAGTAACAAAGGTTATTGTTCTTTCATATCTTCAAAAATCTCGTTTTATGATCATAAGGGCATTATGGTCACTATTTAAGCAATTAACGGAAACGTCGGACAATCAAGGTTACAAGTGGTATAAACGCAGAGGGTTATACACACATGTAACTAGATCCTAATGGAACTTTAAGGCATGTCTAAACCTATCAAAACCGGGTCAGAACTGAAGTCAAAGCAGAAAGTCAAACTATGCGTCTTTCGGCTCCGAATCGGTTCAAAATAGAAAGTTGTCGAATCAAACAAGCTTAGACAAGTTATTATACTTATTTTCAATTATATGAATAATAAAACAGGTTACACGCCTTCTATATCGCTAATTACGCGTTTAATGATTCTGTTGACTTTTTCTAATTACCGTTGACTCGACAAACAACCTAGTTAGATTAGGAATCAGTGAGTGCCCTTTTAGGGGTTTATTACCCATATAATTACCAACTTATAACAACTTTTATTTCGACAAAACCCTGGACCGATTTTGTTTTATCGCTAAGTCAAACCGTAGTTACGACGGTTTGACTTCTAGGCTATAAACTAAGCATAACTTAATTTAGAAGGGTCAAGGGTACTTACAAGTGACTATTGGATGATTAAGAAGGTCTTGTATCAGCTTGGGAGTTCCAGAATTGATCAGAAGTTGAAGTGTGGTTGCATGTTGCAACATGTGCCTTAAATAGCAACTTTAATCATCTTAGATTGTTGCCATGCATGCCTAGGATGATCCAAGATGTGAACATGTGCCCTCTATAGCCTAAATACCACTTTAGGCAGCCCATAGAACCGAGGAAATGCAATTGAAGTCGGTTACAAGGCTGAAACAGCCACCTGTGGGTTTTTCTGCGACTGGCAGTCGGACGCGGCCCGCCTGAGGTATTGGCAATCCTTACGTGGGCCGCATGGACCTCCGGATCAGGTAAACATGTTTTCTTTTATTGCACTTTTGGCCCTTAGTCCCCCGAAAGGTCATTTTCACTTGGTTTCTTGCATTCTCATCCTTTAATATTGACATATGGGGGCTTTAGGGCTTATACCATCTTTGTTAAGTCCTCGGGTAACTTTGTGATCACCCGAAAAGCCCTAATTTTCAATGTTGACGATTCTAACCCTCACACACGAATTTTATCATAACTTTCTCATACGGTAACGAAACTTGGTGAAATTTTTATGGTGCATTCTAGTGAGCATAATTAATCGTTACAAGGCTTCGGGTTTGCTAAAAGGTCACTCAGAGGTGTAACTTAACATGTTGACACATTTAACCCCTGTAGTTTGTAATCTCTCACTTTCTTTCACAATTCGCTTCGTATGATCCATGATCCATTCGTTTAAGGTTATAAACATCATGTAGGGTTATTGTAAAGTATATTTATTCATTGTTGACACTTTGAACCCTTATATTTACATAGTTTCATTGTTTGTCAACTTTAGTCCCTCGAAAGTATTCTTTCACACGTTTAAAGGTTATGACACGTGTCAAGACCTTATAGGACGTAAATTTCCGAGGTGTTACAGTTTACTTACACCATGGCAATTTAATTATCAAATTCGACGATTCACTATATAATTAAACAAATTATTACTACTTGGTTTGTAGCCTTCAAAGCTTCACCATGGCTGACTCATCTGAAGCTCACAATCACCCAGTTGATCAGAATAATAATGCAAGACTGAACTTAACGGGCACCGAGTTACAGGATATGTTAGATACAGCCGTAAACAAAGCTGTGGACCGAGTATTAAAGGATCATAAGCGAAAGTGCGATAATACCCCAAATAAGGGTTACAAAAAGGGTAAGACCGGTTCAAACTATAACCAATCCAAGCCAAATGAGGCAAAACCCAAATGTGAAACCTGCGGGAAGTAGCACTTCGGAAAATGTTTCCATAAGCAGATCAGGGGATGTGGCATTTGTAAGAAGATGGATCACAAGACTCATGACTGCAAGGACATGATAAACGCCACATGTTATGGTTATGGCGAAAAAGGACATATAAGGACTCGCTGCCCAAAGAAGGCGACTAAAGGGAAAGGCACTTTAGATTCACAAGCTAAGCCTTGTGGAATTTGTAATAAGGAAGGGCACAAAACTTCGGAGTGCCAAGACATAAAGGACGCAACATGCTATGGTTGCAATGAAATAGGGCACATCAAAACAAATTGCCCAAATAAAACCAAGAAGCCTGGGGAGGCTAAGAAGACCAAAGCTGGGGGCTCTCAAATGAATGCTCAAGAGGCCGTTCAGGATGACAATGTCACAACAGGTACTTTCCTTATCAATAACGTTTATGCTAGAGTATTATTTGATTCGGGTGCAGATAAGTCTTTCATAGACAATAGATTTTGTAAATTATTAAATCTTCCTGTTAAAACTCTAAGCGTTAAGTATGAAGTAGAATTGGCCAATGGTACCTCAGAGACTGCTTCAGCAATATTAGACGGATGTTTTATATCCATTAGGAATCATTCTTCTCCGTTGTCCTTGTTTCCGTTAAAATTAGAGGGACTCAATATAGTAATAGGAATGGATTGGTCGTTTTATAACCAAGCCCATATTGTGTGTGATAAGAAGCAAGTAGTTATCAAGACTCCTTATGGTGAGCCTTTTGACAATTCAAGGAGACACATGGTGCGGATTGCCTAAGCACTTGTTGAACTTGGTATTTAATACCAAGCTTCGATTATGGAAAACTCAGAAGAGACAAACAACAGTCGCGATGCTAAAGATGTGACAAATGTTAATACTACATCAAATGTGAACTTCAATATTGATAGAGTCAATCTCCAAACTGTAATTGACACAGCTGGTAAAAAGGCTATGAGAAAAGTCATGAAAAGGGTTCAAGAAGCCGAATGCTACTCGCTCTAAAACACATGTCGCTGCTCATGAGAAGAGCTTTATTCATACTTCAAATGCGAAGAATAAACCAAACAAAATCATATATGGCAAGGAGCCCCATTCCCTTTTTGGATGTACTTAAAAGTACTTCGTCTCTTGGAAGTCAAGAGACTTCAATAGTAAAAAGAGGGCCATCGATTGCAGGAAATTGTTGGATGAAGTAGAAACCATTAGGTGTATCAGCGGTTATGCTGGAAAGGACACGGTGAGGTATGCATCATGGTCATTCGATGGCAATACCCTTAATTAGTGAGGACAATAATGAAGTCCACAAGAAAGATCCTCTTATACATTATGGGATGGTCCCAGTTCTAAGGACCTTATTAGAAAAACCTATTGTCCGCATCACGAAATGGAAAAAGATGGAGTAAGAATTTTCTGACTCTCACCATGAAAGTTCTAGACTGTCAACAGTATGTTACAAATTTTAATTCATTGGCTGAGATAGTGCCCTATTCAATTTACCCAAAAATCTAAGCTTAATGCAAATAATTATTGGTGGTTAGCATCGGCAATAAGAGGGTACATTAAGGTTTCAAAGACTGCTTATTATAAATCCATTATGGATCTACCTCAGCTACTCACGTTTTATAGATTAAGAAATAACCAGTCAAAGCTGAGACTGCCCTAAAAATTTGTCAAAGATTATGTAGCTAAGTTTAAAAGGATTAAGAATGGAGGTACTTAACCCTCCTGATGAATGATTAGAGGCGGTTCACATTAATAATGACACTAGATAAATCCCTTATTGTGATTTTATTGCTTAGAGTTACGTTTGGTTTCGGGTGCTGCTAAGTCTCTCATAAGACCATAAGCTTAGCAAACTTTTAGAAATTTTCCCGTAAGAACCCCAGATGTTAAGTGTAAGGTAAAACTTACAGGCGAAATCATAAGAACCATTTCTTCTGTTCCTATCAGAAACCTTCAGTCGTAGAATTTTAGAAGTATCATCTCTCTAGAGGAAGTGCGTCAGCATATATAGTTGATATCTCTTTAATCTCTATCGATTGCGAATACCAGATGGTATGATAAAAGCGCCATATGAGGATTGGTGTATCTTAATATGTTCCATAG
>JARYGA010053864.1:0-13746 GCA_030545235.1 Helianthus tuberosus | reverse complement strand
ATATTAGCACAAGACAGAGGCCTGAAAGTGTCTTTGGATATTCTTGAAACCCTAAACCCTACCGGTGGTTAACCACTCCACCGGAAGGCTAGCACCCTCGTCGATGGAATCTCGCTTGACGAAAAAGAATTTACGTGGCCATCCATCTTCGTTTTTGGTGGCTTTAAGAATGAGAGGTTTGCTGGAAGTTGAAAAGAGTAAGAATCGGCTGGAACCGTGTGATCGGAGGCGGTAAGCAATTGGGATATCTTCGATGCAGAGATCAGGACAGTGAAGATGTTTGATTTGGTTAAGCACGATTAGTACCCTCCAAACCATGGGCATTGTTTGGGCAAAGGAGATACCAGTGGTTCGAAAAAACTGCATTATGAATTCAGGAAATGGGTATCGAAGACCTAATAAGAAAGGGTATGCTGGAAAACAAACCCATTCGGCAGAAGAAACATCCGACCGAATTGATCGGTCAAATGGCCTGAAATCGTGCCATCAGGGAAAGCGCCGGAGGCCCTCAGCGCGAAAATATCCGCGTTGTCGAAAGCACATATCTCTCTCTCGGGATTTTTGAGAAGATTTTGCTGAACAAAGGTGCCCGATGATTCACCGGTTTGGGAATGGGTCCTGGTGGCCATTGGAAGAAGGATGGGAAAATTAACTGGAAATGAAGGAGGAATAAGCGATTACCTGGAGACTCTGTTGATGATATCTGATTTTCAAACAAGAAGAGAGAAGATATAGGGGCATAGTGGATATCCATTGAGTAAAAACCGCGTTGGAAGTTGCATAAAGCTACCTCAAACGTCGCCTCATTTTAATTACCTCGGTTTGCGAGATAAAGTTTTAAAATATATCCGTTGGACTGGTATACCAACAGATATATTTTGGGGACAATTGTTATGGGTCATTTTCTGAACATATATCCTGACTAATATTCTGCTTTTGATTGTTTACTTATAATCAGGATACCGGATCAGGATATTGGTAACATCCTGGTACGATATCCTGGTATTGACCAAATTAATCACGTGCAGATTAGGAGGTGCAAGTCTCCAACGTTCAAGAAGACTTCTTCCCCCCCCCCAAGACTCGGGCTAATCAGTTAGATTAAAGACGTTGAACCCGAAAGACCAGGACTGCAACGTTAACTAGAGGAATATTCGAAGCATCCCGGTTTAATAGGATAGTTAGTTGATTTCGTTTAACTATAAATAGTATGATCGGATCAAGTTAAGGCACTCACTCTCTTTCGCACACTTTACTCTCTAGCTACTAGCAACCACTACACACAAACACTTGTACTCAAATTACTTTGTAACACCTAGTTGATCAGCATCATATCCTGCACTGTATCCTGATATTTGAAGCAATAGAAGAACAAGGCAGCTGCGATTGTCAGCTCCCGAGGTTTTATGCCGGCGATCTAGATTGATCAAGGGATTTCCTCGTACATCCTGTGTCACCCTTTACATTTTCGCTCATTGTTTGATCATAGATACGACTCTATATCCTGAGCCGTATCCTGAAACAGTTTTTGCAAACAACCTAACTAGCATATTTTTAATACACATTTCTAGCACACTACCTCACTTAACTAATTTGATCACTTAATTGCTTCGGTAATTTTTGACCAAAACAACGAGTACGTTTACTGAGAGTAGGCGGCGGAGGTTCGACTGGATTTCGGGCAGCAGCAAGGATTGCTGGAATAGCATTGGCTATTCCTTGAGCAACAATATTTTCTATATCTTGTCTGTTAAGAAAGTGATCTTCATTGTTTTGCTCGGATGGGTTAACCTCGTTAACTGGTTCATTACCAGCGTGTTCCATCTGGTAACTAATAGTATAT
The DNA here is from genome assembly GCA_030545235.1 of Helianthus tuberosus. NCBI lineage: Eukaryota > Viridiplantae > Streptophyta > Magnoliopsida > Asterales > Asteraceae > Helianthus > Helianthus tuberosus. The sequence continues at coordinate 11,903 of JARYGA010053864.1, read as the reverse complement.
ATAAGTTATTAATATAAAATAAATAACAATCACACAATAAAACAATTGCACATAATCATGTCAACACGTATAGCCAAAATTGTCGACTTTGCAACTTCCATCTTTTTATATATTAGTATGCATCATTACACACCCGTTATATTACAAAAGTTTTATTTTAAGTTATTTTACATAGTTATATTTTTGTTAATATTTATTATTTTAAAACACGTAACCACACAACCACATACGATCCCGTCAGCTGACACTTCAAAAACGACATTCCTTCTCGTCGTATTTCCATGATATCCTCTCCCCCACTTCCCGGATTCTATTTCCTGCGTCCACCAGCTCCTCGCCATAGTGGCGGAGTTCAGCCAAGTTTTCTGTACTCATAGGTGGGTTTAGTGCAGGCTCAGGGTCAAATTGGGGGGAAAAAGGTGTTAGGGTTATTCAAAAGATTCTGAAATTGCCAGTCAGTGGTCCACCATTCTTCCAGCTCTCCTGGTAGAGGTCGGGGGTTGACAATAGGATCTGGGATAGCAGGTTCCATATTAACTGGAAGTTGTGCTTCAGCTGGGTAATTGAAGAGGTTTTCATAGGCAGGTCCGATGAAGTCGCTATTTGCCAGTTTGCGGTCCAGCTCCTCCCATAGTGGCATTTCCTGGGCTTGCCCGGAACTTTCCCCGATCTCTTTTCCTTTATCCTTCGGATCCTCAGTCTTGATAACTTTCTATGTTGCTGGTTTCTTCCTACGCATACGCCTCCAGCCTACAAGTCTTCTTCTCTTTTTCGGCTTGGGTTTCTCCTGAGGTTGGGCTTGGAATTCCATAGGTTTCTCAGTGTCAGCCCAATAACCGGAAAAACCCCCGGAAACTTCCATGTTAGCAGAATAGATAGTGAGATTCTGAAGAGCTTCAGACAACTCATTCATGCTGTTAGCACATATGAAGAAACACACACAATTCTAAGTTAAAATCTCATTTATCAACTTAAATTCACAGAGTAGCAATCAGAAAATTAAGTATTTCTAAATACTTAATTAGCTTAAATCAGTGGCTCTGATACCACCTTTTTCTGTCACGGCCCCCGGCCCGGTGTGACCCGGTCCAGAAGCCATGGTACAGAAAAACCGTGGTAGTTTAATTAATTTGAGTTGACAGCGGAAGTTTAACAGGATCTTTTAAAACTTGAAAATGCCCAATTATTTTATTTCACAAATTGGGACAAACCCCATAATTTACAGTAAAGGTAATTTCACGAGGAAATCCCTTGTTTTACAAAACATGTTTATTTATTTTGTTGAGCCACCACTTCAAGCTTGTTAGTGCTCCGTAGCACGTTTTCCTTGATTCACAGTAAATCACCTGAAACATGTTTAAAAATATTTTATCAGCGGAGAAATACTAGCGAGTCATTCAGGTTAAATAAAACGACACCTTAGTTATAGATTACAGCATAAGAGCGATTACAATGGCTACTATCTTATTTTTATCTGGCGCCGTGTCACGCCCTGGTGACGATGGTCATACCACTATTGGGTCCTTTCACCCAAGTAGTGATGATTATCACTGTTAGGTTAGTGAACCTAACCGTGAGAAATTAGTAATGTGCACAATACCCCACTAACCAGTGATTCAAGATAACCACGACTTAATCCCTGTAATTATAACTTTTGAAAACACTTTGAGATTTTATAAAACAGTTGATAAAGAGAACATTGCAAGTTTAGTTGGGCAGAGTTTAGCCTACTGATAAGCCTGATAACCTAATTTAAATAACAATGCATACGAAACTAGGTCAGTAACTTAATACAACATTTACAATAAGCTCACGAAATCAAAACCCTCACGACGAATGACAAAGTATAGCCCGGATTCGGGCATCAGTTAAACATCCATCGGATCGGTTTCAATCAATCGGACATTGTATCGTAGCAGTGATCGAGTTATTACCCTGTTGTCGCAGCGAGGATTCGTGCTTGTGTGTGTTTTTGAACTAAACAGAGGATATCTCAACGTATGAAGTGAGTTTTTCCGTCGTAACAAGACCCTCATGCAAGTGCCAAAGCCCTGATTTATATGCTGAAAAATGGGTTCTGTCGCGTGGCGCGCCAGACACACCTGGTCCTGGCGCGTGGCGCGACGGGTAACTTTTAGGGTAGGGTATCTTCGTGTATTTATAGCCTAGGTGAGTCGACAGTTCGATAAAATACGCGTTCTACAACAAATTGTGAGGATAATTGTCTATTAGGGGATACCCCCCCTGAGTTTTAGGGGGTCCTGATCCTAGTTCCAACTGTTCTGAAAATTTTAGGGGCCATGCAATATTACTTGGGGGTCTCAATTAGGGTTTCCTATTGGACATAATAAAATAAGAAATAGTAATTTTTGCGAGAGTTGTTACACAATCCGATCGGATGGCAACCCGATCGGATGGCAACCCGATCGGATGGCCACTCGATCGAATGGTCATTCGATTGGTGGTCTCCGGCGATTTGCGTTTTGATGTTTCGTTCCATCAGTTAAGCGTTGCGATAGTTTGGTCACACATTTTATACCCACATTCATATATTTATTATAATTAGTCACATAGGTTCGTATAAATATTAATATTTCAAAGTCTGCGTTGCGATAATCGGGTTGCGCGTTTCGAATATACGTTGCGTTGCGACACATCACGGCTATCGAGGAGGGTAGAATAGGTCCTCACCCAACATCATCGTGAGTGTTTGTACATGCGATGTGATGTGTTATAGTGATAAAGTATGCGTAATATGCGAAAATACAGCGAAGTAGCGATGTATTCGATATAGCTACATTATGATCCGAATCTCTGGTGCTAGGCGTAACGGATATAGCGAGTGGTAACCACACACAATTGTGCGGGTTGTTACACACGTGAAGTAAAGCCCTTAACAACCCCTGTCCACGACAGGTGTTGAGTCCAAACTATAGTACTATCGTTGCTAAGGTGTCAGGAAACAATCACTGTGTAAACATAACATACAAGCATTCATCGAGTAACACGTATAACATGCAATAACGGTCAGCGTATAAATAGTGTTTGCGTTGTGTGTCGATTGTGATTTGAATAAGTAGCGTATATAACACCCTAAAGTGCGTAAAGCAAAAAGGGTTTGAGTATACTCACAGATAGCGTTTAATTAACTAAACACCATCTTGGATTGAAGGGAGCGCTGGAAAGTTAGCCTGATTACAGAACGATAGCATAAGCGATGAACGGCGCGTTAAACGATGAAGAGCGACTAAGTGACGAATGGTCATCCGATCTGATGACAATCCGGACGGATGGTCATTCGATCAAATGACAATTCGGACAGATGGTCATCCGGTCGGATGGCCATTCGGTCGGATTGACATTTGTTTGGGATAGATGTGTTTGTGTATGATGGCCTTGAAGTTTTCGTTGTAGCATTTTAAAATCAGAGAAGTATCTCTACCTTTCAGGTCGTTCGATCGAACGGTCATCCGATCGGATGGTCGTTCGATCGGATGGCGATCCGTTCAGCGAGACATTTCCTTAGAGAACAAGTTCACAGCAGGATGGTCATTCGATCGGATGGTCTTCCGACCGGATGGCAATCCGTTAGAAACTGATGTTCTTTGAAAATTGGAAAAATGTTAAAGTGTTGAAGATCATGGGTCATCCGATCGGATTGTCGTTCGATCGGATTAATCCGATCGGACGGCAATCCGTTCGACCACCTGATCGTTTGAAATTTGAAATATTTTGCTAAGTTGAAAAGTTTGCGATTTGATCGAGATGGTATGACAACGTGTTAAACAACGGAAACCCCGCCGGGTCCATGTTATCCGATCGAAGTGGGAATCACCCCAGCTTGACCAGCTAACGGTTCGTGACGGTTGTTCATGTTCAACCCGAAATCGGTTGTCTCTTTGATAGGAATCAAATCTCAGACCGACACTTCATTAGGAACCGAGTAGAAGGCCTGAACTAGTTCCGATTCCATCAGTTTTGAGTGCATTTAGTGTAAAAGAATTGAAAGAAAGTTATGAAAACATCTTTCAATCCTTTTAATCTTGAAAACGTTTGGGTTTAGATGAAATCCGTGTTAAATCATGTTGAAATTCTTTAGATCTGAGTTGATCTTGGTGGAATGAGGCCAAATCTTGAAGTTCATAAGAACTCCATGGTGACATCATCCTAGAACACCTCAAACCAGTCGACTTTCTCTTTATTCTTTCCCTATTTCCTTCTTTTCTCTCAAACCAGTCGATTTCATGGGTTAAAAGTGGAGATTCAAAGGTGAAAATGATGAAGAAGTGTGTGTAGATGATAGATGTACAAGATTTGAGTTGAAAACTTACAAGAATCGCGAGAAATCGAAGGAGAAAAGTCTGAGAAGTTGAAGAGTCGCACCAGAGCTGTCGCATCACTGTTTGTGATGTGACAGGGGGTATTTATAGGATTCCAAAAGAGGAAAGTGGCGCAGGTGTCGGATCGGATGGCAACCCGATCGGATGGCCATCCGATCAAACGGTCATCCGTACGGATGACCATTCGATCGAATGGTCATTCGATCGAAGGTTGCCGCGAGTTGGTTTTCGATGTTTCGATTCGCGCATTGAGCGTTGCGATGCGTTTAAGCGAGTGTCGATTAAGCGATGCGATAGGTTTAATTAATAGTCACACAAATACTATATCTAACATACAATCAACATAAATAAACTTGCGTTTAGCGTTTGCGTTTAGGTTGCGTTGCGATTGCGTTTCGATTAATCACCACAAACATAATATAAACATGCACAAGTAACACATAAATAGCACACACACGTAAAACAATATACATAATCTACCATTCAAGTTGCGAATGCGATTGCGATGCGATTAGCGATAGATTAGCGATCAACATGTGATTAAACCTCGATTATTATAGATACTCCACATAATACAACTAAAGTAAACAAATAAAAGGATTCGATTACAAGTCAAGAAGTACAATCAGTAATTAAGCAAGGAGTGACAGATCGCAATTAACAATCTTTTCTTCCTTTGACTTTGACTTTGACTTTGACTTGTACTTTGACTTTCAAGACACGGGGTGTTACAATTTAATCCTGGGAAACGTACAGGTTCACCTGGGTGGCCTAAAATCTATTTTAAGGGAAGCATGTTCATCACATGCCTCAGTCATCTTTGTATTCTGTATTTTCTTTATTTCTTTGTAATATGTTCTTAGTGTTTGTTTATTTTCTTTATTTCTTTGTAATCTGTTTTTAGTCTTTGTTTAGATTCTATATTGTGTTTTATTTCTGTTTTGTTCTTCTTTTTTTCTGCATTGTAATCCGATTATAGTTTAATAAAATTGTTATTTTATTTTATTTCTTGAATGGTTTTCCTGCATATTCTGTCAACAAAACTAGATCCTTTCTGTTTTTTATACGATGATTATTTTATATTTTCTTTATGTTTGAACACTGTTAGGCCGGAGGGTGTGGGGGCGCTACCCCTGCCAACTCAGCCGCTATGGCGCCACCCCCCCCCCCCCCACACCGAGCGGATTACGACGGGGCGCTATAGGCCCGGCTTCACCATGGTAACGAGTGCCATTGGCATGATCAAGTGGGGCCCACCTGATTTCATCCAATCAATTCTTTTTTTTATTTTGTTTAATATGGGGCTTTATCCCACACCCTACAAGTTAAGACTATGGGGGTATGGGGCGTGGGTTGAGTACAAACGCCCAAGCCACCACCCTAGGTGGGCTTGGATTTCGGCGTGGCCCCTTGGGCGGGGGTTTCAGCCCGGGCGTTGGGCGGGCCTAGCGGTCTTCCATGGCCGGCTCTCATTGGTTGGGTTGGCTAGGCTACAGGTGTAAGATTTAAATTTTAAAAAACAATTGTTTGGCCAAGCCAAACGGCTACCCCAACCACTATAAAACCCCCCACCGCCTGTCCACATCGCTACCCCAACCCTTCACTCCACCTACCCGAACCTACTACCCACACTTGAAAAATGGCCTCATGGACGCACGAGGAAGAGATAGCACTTGTAACGAGCGTCGTGGACGCGATGAAGGGCCGCCAACCCGGTGAGACCCGTTACTGGCCGGAAGCTTTCGTTAGCTACCGGCACAACATGGGGAACTACCGGCACAATCTAAACGCGTGCCAACACAAGTGGCGCGAACTACGACCGAAGCTCGACCGTTTTAAAGCCTATTACGACAGCGTCCCGGGCGGTGATATTAGTCACGAAGACCGGGTGGCGGTGGCCAACATCGAGTTCCGGGGCAAGGAGCGGAAGCCGTTTGACAAGTTCGCCTTGTTCGAAATCTACCTAACGCTTAATTAGGGGTTTTTTTATATGTCTAATTATGTTTTTTTTTAGATTTGTAATCCTTTTTTTTGTAGGATTTTGTAATTTTTAGAAAATTTTAATAATAATTTAGGCTTTTTTTTTTATTTTGTATGTATTTTTATAATAATTTTAGGCTTTTTTCAATTTTTTTATAATAATTGACACGTGGCCAACCCACGCGGGCTAGCCACGCCCCGCCATACCGACCCAACCCACACGTGACCAGCGGTGCCCCTCGATGTCCACGTGTCGACCCATGCCCCAAACCCCCGCCCCACCATACCCCACGGTCTAAAGGAGGGCGTTATAAAGCCCCCTAGCTGACGTGGATCCTAGGTGGCGCTGACGTGTCCTGATAAAGACCCTAAGGGCTCCATCTCACACCCTCTAGCCTTACATAGTGAACCTGTTAGAGGCATCTTAATAAAGTTACATATGGCTTTTACTTTAATAGCTTCACATAAGTGTTTATGTTGATGGTAGTTTCATAGTTGACTGACTCTATGTAACATAGTGACATTCTTCTCTAAAATTCCAATGTGAACTCATTGTTGACGTAGTTATTAGCAATTTGACTCATATAAATGGACGCATGTTAACTCTTGAATAATTGTCATGTATAGAACTTTTTGTTCAATAATCGCTTTCTCGTGAAAAAAAGACACAAGTTACTCTTAACGCATTAATGTAAGTGCACGAGGTAGAAGGCACGACCCAACACAAAAGAGCCATAACATGTACCGCACTTGAGATGAAAGATCAACATTGCACGCGTTATGGTGATGAGTTGTATGGTTGATAACATAATGCTTGACATTTGAGGTTCAATCTTCTAAAAATATTGGTCAATTTAACAGAAAGTCTGGAATCGAACGAGAAAAGATAATTCAAAATAAAATTAAAGATTGTAACATCACATACAAAACTATTGGAAAATATGATGAAGTTTGTTGCTTAGACTAGCGCCATCAATGACGTTTCTTTCACGTGAAGACGACATATGGAAGAAAATAAGAAAGGAAGGTGTCACTAGTTGTTATACGTGTTTAATTCGTTTTGAAGCTTAAAGTGAAAAGACCAAACAGCCCTTGCAAAACTATATAATCCATATTCATTTACGACCATTGTAATTCACTATCATTCTTTCTTTAGAACGTCTAAAAAGTCTGGTCTCCTGGGTACATCATAGGCAAACAACGCTAGTGATCCGACCCGTCACAAATTCTAGAGAAAACACACCACCTGAAAGCCTCACTGTAGTAAAACATTTGGCTTACACATAACATTTTGTCACGAACAAGAGTTCAACCGATGACCTTCCCTAAAGAAAGTCACCAAGTTATGGCTAAAGCATTTCCCTATTGGTAATTCACTATCATTCATACCGGAAAATAGTTAAAACCCTATTTCCAATCAGAAGCGGTGAAATCGGACTAGACTAATAATAAATTATAACAAATCAAAATGAATTACGATTAAAAAATGGTTGGGTTGGGTCACCTTTACTATGTTTTAATTTAGTAAATAAATATTCACAAAAACTGTATTATTAATTTTTTTTTTAGATAAAACTATTATATATATTATTAAATTAAATTAAAATTAATTAAACTTAAAATAAAGCAATAAATAAAACTATTTAAAGTTGTAAAGCATTCTAACTGTTTGATAAAGTTGACACATTAACAAACTTGATTTGGAATTATCATTTTATCTCAAAATAATTATCGAAGTTAGGTAAAAGACAGCGATGTAATTTTTTAAGTATAATGGCGTCAGAAATAAATTGTTTTGTGTTGGAAATCATTGTCAAAGCAAAGTATGAATATCACGTAGATATTATTTATTATTTAATCGTAACAGTGTACAACTGTACATCTCCAACTTAATGTTTTCCTTTGTCTTGAAAAAGAATTGAAAACTTATATAGATTTTATTAAAAGAGAGATGTAAATATGATTATTTAAAAAAATATATATATTCTATAAAGTTTAGATAAGCATTAATATTAGTTTATCTATCTATACTTCTATACTTTCTATAAAAGAAGAAATCCCAATAACATAAGAAAAGCTAATGTGACAGCCAGAGAGGCTGTCCAACAATGTTTTTCTTATGTCATTAGTGCATCATAAAGCCTAATATATAAAATCATTTAAAATTCTATTCAAACATCTGCCCTTCACTTTACAATCAAACCTCTGCTCGTCTTAGCCAAAGTAAACCTCTGTCCAGATTCAAAATTCGGGCTCCAGATTCAAAATTCAAAATTCAAATCATATATTCGAATCCTATAAATAAGATATATGAATCTGGCTCCACATTCAAATTTCAACTCTATCTCTCTCGCTCATATCTGCGAGCGTATCTCTCTCTCTCTCAAATGCATATTTCTCGTGATTCAGCCGACTAATCTCCGATTATGCTTCTTTGTTCGAATGTTTGTTGATTCTGTTTACATATCATCGTTCCAATATCATGTGTTTGAACTTCTATTTACATGTTATCGTTCAAGTATCATTGTTCCAACATCGTCGTTTCAATGAAGCTTCCCTTCACACATCAACCTTTCAACATCGATATTGCAGTATCATTGTTGCAACATCGTGAAAAGTTGCATGTGCTACCTTCTTTGATGGGAGAGTTGCATTGTTCGATTTTCGTTAAATCGAAAGTCAGCTTTTCTTATGTCAGCAAGATTTTCTTCTTTTATACAAAGTATAGATTGGTGTAATATCGTGAAAAGTTATATGTGCTACCTTCGTTGAGAGGAGACCTTTGCATTTTAGGTTTGTTTCTTATTTTGATTACCTGTAGTTTAATTTGATTATGAACAAACAAGTGTTGATGATGTTGAGAGTTTTTATTGACACTGACATTTTAGAATATGTTAAGATGCATATTGAGATTATTAAATTAAATAAACATACATAGAAAAATAAAAATTTACTGAAATATTTATAAACTATTACACGCTAGAGTTAACACTTGCTAGGATTTCGTAGACTCTAGCCTTTCTCCATGTGATTTCATGTTCTCTTTTGTTTTTCAGATAAGTTAGCATGTTGCAGATTTTCTGATCCTGTTTTAGTAGTTGTGTCAGAAACTCTTCTGCATTCTTCTGGAAATCTGATGGAGGAGAGTGGAGGACTTCGTCGAGCAATGCTATGTTGTTCCAGGTTTTGTTGTAATGAGTGTCATTGATTATGTCGACTTTCCAGTTTAGTTCTTCGTCTGTTCTTTTTTCTTTGAGTGACCACATCGAGAATTGTGTTTTAACATCGCTGGTGTCTGACCAGTGGTAGAAGCTGAAGTTTGCCATGTAGATTTTTGTTGGATTTTCTGATTTGGAACAATTTTTGATAGACAGTGATTTGTAGGACAATTTGTTGATGTTTTGAATCAAAAGTAATCATCGGTCTTTTATAGAGTTTAAAAACGCGTCTACATGGTAAATGAAGAGGTTAATTGTAATTATAGTAATCTGCTTTTGTTCTTTGAAGTTCGAAAATTTGTCCCTTGGGTTTCTTGATATTTAATTTTACAGTTTTCCCATAAAAGTTGGGGTTTGAAAAGGTTTTTGCATTAAAAGACTGCTGTTTTGAAATATACATTAATATGTTTATATTAAATCTACACGTTTTGATTGATTAGATTATTAAATGTACAATTACTTTAAGTGTGATTTCTTTCACTGTTAGATATTTCATTATATAAACTCATAGCCACTTCACCTGTTTTTCATCACGTTTTCCAACGAAGATATCATACTTTCAGGAAAGTCGAGTAATATAGTTTATTGAAATGGCATCATACACTTCTAGGAAATCAGATGATTTAAAGCAGCGTTTTGTTAGACAAATTGAAGAACAGGTGTATGAAGATAGGGCTACTCTTCAAGAGCTGAAGAGATGTTTTGATGGATTGCAAGTTGGCCTGTTCACAAGAGCGCAGGTTTCCAGAAATCTGACGCAGATGCCTTCAACTTCCGTTCGTGAGCTTTGTGTTGTCAGTAATATAGAGTGTGGTGATAGAGACGTGGGGTTCATGGCGATGTTGAAGGACATACATCGAGAGGTTCAACAATCGATGGAGTTGAAGCTAAAATTTCTTAATTCTTGCTGTTATTGTTAGATTTGAAAGTTTAGTTGTTCACTATGTTATGTAATTATTGGACTTTTAATGTCATGAATAAATTTTAATCTTATGAATCTATGTTGTTGCGTTTTACTTTTACTTATTTAGTGTTTGAGTTTGATTTAGATTATGTTGATGTTGAATTATGTATGAACAGATGTTTGGTAAGTCAAGAGAGGTTTAATAGGTCAAGGGTTGGTTTAATGGTGAACAGATGAGTGCAAAGATAAAACAAGGTATAAAATTTGATCATTGATAGCAGCTTTTTGAAGAATTTGTGCTCCTGCAAATTACAGAGAGTCAATATTTGGAGTTGTAAAAGGTCTGTTGTAGTTAAAGTGCGGTAAAAGAGAACATCTACTGATGATGAAAGATTGAAGAAGGAAAGGTCTGTATGGGAGACCAGGTGTTAAAGAACAACAGATGATATTCAAAATATGTTGAGCCAACAAAAGGTTTTTATAGTAACAGTGGTTAGGTTAATAGCAGATGTTGGGAGTTTGTTAGTCCATTAGATTAGATGTTGCACAGTATGTGAAATTGTAATTATAGACCTTTGTATAAGCATGCTGATGTTGTCATATATTTGAACCTTCTTATGAAACAACTGTGTATGCTAACGACTGTTGATTTACCACTGTTGAATAAATGAATAAATTTTAATACTATTAATCTTTGTTGTCGCATCTTCATTTTAATTATTTCAGTCATTCCTAAGTATTATTATATAATTTTGAATAACATCTAAGGATTGCAGACTGATATTGATGTTGATGTGTAACATCTAGAATATTTGTTCATCAATATCAGTTTTTTGGAAGAATTTGCGGTAAGACCTAATTACAAAGAGTCGATATTTGCTGTTGTAAAAGGTGTGTTGTAGCTAAAGTCTGACAAAAGAGAGCATCTGCTGATGAATAAATGTCTGAAGATGCAAAGGTCTGCTATGGGCCAACAGATGTTAATGAACAACAGGTGATATTCAAACTTAAAATGTTCAACAGAGGTTTTGATACTAACAGTGGTTGGGCTAATAATAGATGTTAGACTTACGACTGTTGAGTTACAGCTGTTGAAAACAACTGTTTTTGAAACTTCTGCTTGCCTAAAAATACATCCACTGCTAAAAGGTATCGTCTGTTGTCATAATTTCTGTTTATCCTAATGGCTGTTTATTTACTATACTACTGACTGTCAACCATTATCACAAGAGAGGTTCTGACGTGGACCGATGTTAGCTAAAAATAAAAGAACTGCTGAAAGTTATCATCTGTTCTCATAACGTCTGTTTATCTAATGCCTGTTTGACTCACACTGTTCCCAACTTCTGTAGTCGACCAACAGAGGTTTCCAAACAACTGTCATCGGTTGTCGCAAGAGAGGTTCTGACGTGGACAGATCTTAGCCATCAGATATTTGTAACTACTGCCACGTCAGCTTTC
>JARYGA010053863.1:0-30944 GCA_030545235.1 Helianthus tuberosus | reverse complement strand
CCTAAACGGGTCGTAATGGGTCGTAAACATTTAGGTTAGGTTTCATTTAGCATGTAGGCTTTGTTAAACCATATGACACGAGTCTCCATACTCGTTTGGTTATGAACCCTCATTCTATCTAAGTCTTCCGATTTAGGTCCGGTTTATTAACATAGTTACCTATTTTAGGTGCCGTTTGATTCCGTGATCTCTAGCATTGCTTGGTGGTTATCTTAGGACTTCTGAGCAATCTCAAGTGAGTACATAGACCCCTCTTTTACTATTTTCAAACTGTTTTGGGGTGAAACACATGTGCCTACTTGTTACTTTCATGCTTTCCTGTTTTCACATCATATACCTGCTATGTTCGTTAGTACATTATAGTACATGATTTCATTACATTTCATGCTATGTATGCCCATTGTGTGCGTACTTAGTACATCATTTTATATTACATTTCATGCTATGTATGTCCATTGTGTGCATACTTAGTACATTGTTTTACATTACATTACATTTCTGCTATGTATGTTGACTGATAGCATGCTAGCACATTGATTTACATGACTTTTCTGCTTTGTATGTTAACTTAGCATACTTAGTACATTGTTTTCATATGACACGCATACAACTGCTATAACATTTGGTTTGCACAAATGAGACTTATATACGTTCATTAACATTAGCTACGCCGCTCGGTAGTAAGTACTGGTACCATAGGACTTGACAAATCCCATTCCTGACATCCCGGGTTTGTTTGGATGTAAGGAATGACTGAATCCGAAAACATTTCTTTTGATAACCTTGACTGAAAGGGTTATCCGACTGTCTCAAGGCTTGAATGTATGCGTTAACTTACCACATAAATGTTTGTATCAATGTAACATGCATTACTTTGCAAAACATAACTTTTTGATATATTCAAAATACTTTGTTTTGTACATTTCTACATTTGGATTATGTGACAATACTTTACTTACAATGCATAACATTTGTTACACATTACTTGACTACTTTTGGACTTCTTAACATTTGACATGGTTTATATAAGGACTCTATGACAATTGGTTTAAACATAGACTTATTACATTGGTGGTTCGTTTAAGTGACTTAAGTAACGAGATGTGAGTAATATGATACAAGCATGGTGGATATGCCACTGGTACTTCCTATACATAAGTGTTTGTATTATATTATATATCATAGCGTTATTTAAATCATTCAATTTGGACTTATACATTTTACACAAGTAACACGATTTTCACAAGACTTTGGTTTACAAACAATTTACTTTATACAACTCATTTTACTTGGTTATACATTTAACCATACATTATTCTTTTATTTATACATATCATTTGATCTTATCGCTTTTTAAATGATTTACAAAACAAAACGATTTACAAGGTTCATGACTGACTTTTGCTAAACAACTTTTTCTAAACTAATAAGTCATGAATCCTCTTTTCACAAATCCTATGTATCTCACAGGCATTTTTATGCTGACGTACCTATTTTCACATGTGTTTTCAGGAGCTTTTGCGTAGGACGATGATCGTGACACTAGGGCGGACCTGTGCCTTAGAGACTTAAAATGAAGATAGACTTAGTTTAATTATGTTATAAACTCTTTGATTCCTATTCAAAACAATGCAACTCTTATGTTGATAAATAAAATACAACTTTGTATGCCATGGTTATGAAACAATTAATTCTGTTACAACACTCCCCGACGTTTTCCGCCACGTTTTGTATGTTATACGTGGTCGGGGTGTGACAGAAGAGTTGGTATCAGAGCCAATGGTTATAGGGAATTAGGTTATTAGTAATGCTTTGACCTAGACTATAACCTTTCTTGGATCCTAACACAAGTTATCTTGTGTTTAGATCTTAAAACATGCACATCACCTATCCTTAGGTGATTATCAAAACAAAAACCAAATTTTTCCGAAACGATTTTTGAAAAACAATCATCTGTTTTTGGATGATTTATTACAAGGTTTTGAACCCTCTATTGTAAGGTTTTGAACCCTCTGTTATATGGTTTTGAACCCTTCCATTTTCATCCGTTACCAAATCATGGGAAGGCTGTTAATGCGGGAACTCGCTTGTCGACCATATGATTCGTCAGAAAAGGGGATGATAGCTACTTTTTTTTATGTCTAACAGGATTATTAACCACTCGTTGGATTTATTCAGGCCATTTCCCGCTAAGTGATTTATATGAATCATTAATTTTTCTTTTTGGCCTTGTGCCTTCAAATTTTCAAAATCTCGTCAAAGTTTTGGGTTCTAAATAGTGTGAACACGTGCAAACTGGAAGAGTGAATGCCTGTACCCTGGGTTTTCTGTCTAAGGCTTGAGTGTTCGTACAAATCCACATAATCGGACCAGTCACTCTTACCTGGGAACTCTTGGGGTGAGTGTTCACTTATAGGCGAGCATGTCTTCGCGATACATTATTTTTCACCCATTTACTTTGATTAGTCACTGTGTGTCGTTTGTTTGCTTGGTAATGCGGACAAATGACCACCATCTTTTCTTTTGTTAATTTTGTTTCATCTCATTCTCTTCATCCAATCATCTCACTCGTTCCCTTTCATGTTTTCCTCTTTTAGAATGCCTCCTCGACGCGAAAACCAGATAGCGACTGCCGAACTGGCAGAAATCATTGCGCAGCAGATGGCTGCTCAATTCCCAAACCTCTTTGCTTAATTGAACCAAGCCAACAACAATAACAATGCTCCATGCAAATACAAGGATTTTAACTCGGCTAAACCACTCAAGTTTGGTGGTTCTGAAGGAGCGACTGGGCTTCTTCAATGGTTCGAGAGCATTGAGAATACTTTCCGCCACGTGCAGTGTCCTGACAATCACAAGGTCGAGTTTTCTTCGAGTGTGTTTCAGAAGAGGGCTCTCACATGGTGGAACGGGGTTATGAGAGACCGTGGTGCAGAAGTTGCTCTAGCACAGACATGGGCTGAACTTAGGGCCCTTATGATCAGGGAGTTCTGTCCTCGTCATGAACAGCGAGCGTTGGAGAAATAGTTTGATGACTTGAAACAAGACAGTGGCGAGCACAGGGCATATACTGATAGGTTTGAGGAGTTGAGTCTGCTTTGCCCAACTATGGTTACCCCACTCGACAAGGCTATCGAAAGATACATCGACGGCCTACCTGACTCAGTACAAGACATCATTACTGGTAGTAACCCTGCCACACTCCGTCAGGCTATCGAGTTAGCAGCAACATTGATTGAGTCGCAGGTTCGAAAGGGGAAGCTGCATAAAAAGGGTGACAAGGGTAAGAAGCAGGCATCTGACAAGGAAGATAGCAAGAAAGGTCAAAACAAGAATGGAAAGAATTCTGGTTCCTCAAAGAGTTCAAGGAAGCGAAAGGCTTCCCAAAACTATGCCGTTACTGCACAGGCTCAAGCTGCACCAAATCAGCCTGCGCAACCACTAGCCAAGAAGCCATATCTTGGCACTGCACCTTTGTGCAACAGGTGTAACGGTTATCACCCACCACATCTCCAATGTCGTCATTGCACTAACTGTGGGAGAATTGGTCATCTTGCCGCAACTTGTCGCATTCCTGTTAACCAGAACCAGGCAGTTCAGAACCAAGCCCAACAAGTTGCTCAGCCTCTTGCTCAGCAACAAGGTCAAGCTGCACGACCTCATTTTCCTCCTGGTTCGTGCTACAATTGTGGGGATCTGACCCACTACAGAAACCGGTGCCCAAGGCTAGCAAACCAGAACCAGAATCAGAATCAGGCTCCGGCTCGAGGATGAGTTTTCAACATGAATGCTCAAGAGGCACAAGCAGACAATGAAGTGGTGAACGGTACGTTCTTTATTAATAATCAACCTGCGTCTGTTCTCTTTGATTCGGGTGCCGATAAGAGTTTTGTGTCATTGTCTTTTGAGCCAATGCTTCGCGTGTCTAGAACGAAACTAGGTAAACCTTTGACAGTAGAAGTTGCTAGTGGTGAACCCATTGTTCTTGATTCTGTTCTTCGCAACTGCCAGTTAAACCTTAACGACCATCTTTTTCCTATTGACCTCACGCCAATGCAACTTGGAAGCTTCGACGTTATAGTGGGTATGGATTGGTTATCTAAGCATCGCGCAGAGATAGTTTGTTCTGAGAAGATTGTTCGTGTGCCGCTTTCGACAGGCGAGATCCTACAGGATCGTGGTGAGAAGCCTGCCGGTGGTCTCAAACTCATGTCTTGTTTTAAAGCTCTGAAGTATCTCCGAAAGAACTATGTGGCCTTCCTGGCACATGTCACAGCAGATAAAGGCAAAGGTAAGTCTATCCAAGATATTCCTGTTGTTCGGGATTATTCTGAAGTATTCCCTGAAGATTTACCTGGTCTACCCCCAGCACGCCAAGTCGAGTTCCGTATTGATCTCGTACCTGGTGCAAATCCCATTGCCAGAGCTCCATATCGTCTTGCACCATATGAGATGCAAGAGTTGGCTAAGCAGCTTCAGGAGCTCTCTGACAAAGGTTTTATCCGTCCTAGCTTTTCACCTTGGGGTGCTCCCGTTCTTTTTGTCAAGAAGAAGGATGGATCCTTTAGGATGTGTATCGATTATCGTGAGCTTAACAAGCTTACCATCAAGAATCGATATCCCCTACCGCGCATAGACGATCTCTTCGATCTGTTACAGGGCGCTTCTTATTTTTCGAAGATTGATCTGCGTTCCGGGTATCATCAACTTCGTGTGCATGAAGAAGATATTCCCAAGACAGCTTTCCGCACTCGTTATGGGCACTATGAGTTCACAGTCATGCCATTCGGTTTGACTAATGCTCCTGCTGTTTTCATGGACTTAATGAATAGGGTCTGCAAGCCTTATTTGGATCAGTTCGTCATTGTTTTTATTGACGACATCTTGATTTACTCTAAGACGCGAGCTGATCACGAGCAACATCTTCGTCTTACTTTGGAACTCCTAAAGAAAGAGCAACTTTTCGCCAAATTCTCCAAGTGTGAATTTTGGCTTAAAGAAGTTCAATTTTTAGGACATATTGTCAACGAACAAGGTATTCATGTAGATCCCTCCAAGATCAGTGCGATCAAGGATTGGGATACGCCTACTACTCCTACTGAGGTTCGTTCTTTTCTTGGTCTGGCGGGTTATTACCGTCGCTTCATAGAAAACTTCTCAAAGATTGCAGTTCCTCTAACTGCTCTAACTCAGAAGAACAAGCCCTTTGAGTGGGGATTCAAACAAGAGGAAGCTTTTCAAAACTTGAAGCAGAAGCCTTGCGACGCGCCTGTTCTGACTTTGCCTGAGGGCAATGATGATTTCGTCGTTTATTGTGATGCATCTAAATTGGGTCTTGGCTGTGTCCTGATGCAAAGGAACAAAGTCATAGCATATGCATCGAGGCAGTTGAAGATACATGAGAAGAACTACACCACTCATGATCTTGAGTTGGGTGCAGTTGTTTTCGCTCTAAAGATCTGGAGACACTATTTGTACGGTACAAAATGTGTGTTTTTCACGGACCACAAAAGTCTTCAGCATATCTTCAACCAGAAAGAACTCAACATGAGGCAACGACGCTGGGTTGAGCTTTTAAACGACTATGACTGCGAAATTCGCTACCATCCTGGTAAGGCGAATGTCGTAGCTGATGCATTGAGTCGTAAGGAACGTACTAAGCTTCATTGTGTACGTGTTCAATCTGTTATTCAAGCTCGATCCGATATCCAAGCACGCATTTCTCAGGCTCAACAATCTTGTGTTTCACAAGGTTTGATGGATAAGGAATTTCCCTATCACATAACACCTGATCTGGAACTGAAGGACAATGGATCATATTACTTCATGGACCGTTTGTGGGTCCCAAGCCTAGATAACCTTCGCACCTTGCTTATGGATGAAGCCCATAAGTCTCGTTATTCTATTCATCCTGGCTCAGATAAGATGTATAAGGATCTTCGTATTCATTATTGGTGGCCTGGTATGAAGAAAGACATTGCCTTATACGTATCAAAATGCCTTACTTGTCTTAAGGTTAAGGCTGAACATCAGCGTCCTTCTGGTTTATTGGTGCAACCAGAGATCCCAGTTTGGAAATGGAAAAACATTACTATGGATCTCATTACTAAAATTCCACGCACAAAGAAAGGTCATGATGCCATCTGGGTAGTTGTTGATCGTCTTACTAAGTCAGCGCATTTCTTGCCAATCCGTGAGGATTTTCCTGCTGACAAACTTGCTAAAATATATGTGGATGAAATTGTAGCTCGACATGGTGTTCCTTTGAACATCATTTCTGATAGAGATGCTCGTTTCACTTCTCATTTTTGGAGAACCATGCAATCTGCTATGGGGACCCAACTTAATCTGAGCACAGCTTATCATCCGCAAACGGATGGTCAATCTGAGAGAACAATCCAGACTCTGGAGGATATGCTTAGAGCTTGTGTGATCGACTTTGGTGGTAGTTGGGATTCACATCTTCCGTTAATTGAATTCTCCTACAACAACAGTTATCACACCAGCATCAAAATGGCTCCTTTCGAGGCTCTCTATGGTCGAAAATGTCGTTCACCAGTCTGCTGGAATGAGATCGGCGAGGCTCAACTTACCGGACCTGCCCTCATTTTAGAGACAACTGACAAGATTAAGAAAGTTCGTGATAACCTTCAGACAGCTAGAAGCCGTCAAAAGAGTTACGCGGACCCAAAACGCAAGCCCTTGGAATTTCAAGTCGGTGATCGAGTATTACTTAAGGTCTCACCTTGGAAAGGTGTGATCAGATTTGGAAAGAAAGGAAAACTTGCACCTAGATACGTTGGACCATTCAAGATCGTCGAAAGAATCGGTAAGGTAGCCTACAGACTTGAGTTACCTCCTGAACTTGGAAATGTTCATCCAACTTTTCACGTGTCCAATCTCAAGAGGTGTTTAGCTGATGAGAACCTCCACATACCGCTTGACGAAATTCGTGTTGACAAAACACTGAAATTTGTTGAGAAACCTGTGGAAATCATGGAACGTGAAGTCAAGTGGCTAAAACGCAAGCGCATTCCTTTGGTCAAAGTTCGCTGGGAAGCTAAACGTGGACCCGAGTTTACTTGGGAACGCGAAGATCAAATGAAGGCGAAATATCCGCATCTTTTCCCACGAGTTTCCTCTAAATAAATTTCGGGACGAAATTTCCACAAGTAGGGGAGACTGTAACATCTGTGCTTGTAATCATTGTGAACAGTTCAATTATCAATAAAACAATGTTATTTGATCCCAATGTTTGTTTGGTTGTGTTTTACATTTTTCATGTTTTGACTTTTATGTAATTTCAAACTCTATATCGCTTTCTGGAGGATTATACGCAAACTGGTGCGTAAACGTAATCAGTTTAATGCGAAAAATACTCTGGAACATCAACATATACTTAACATACCTTAAATAACCTTTACATAACTTAGAAATAAGTTTTGAAGGCTTTGGTATGGCAAAAACAAGTTAATTCGCTTACAGGGACTAAACTTGACAAACTGCGAAAGTATGCCAATTTGAACTGTAACGAACATTCCGGAACATGACCATAAGTTAAACATACCATAAATGTCCTTTAAGTAGCTTAGAAATAGGCTTTGATTTCGGTGTGCTAAATTAAACTTTTGGGTCATTCAGGGACTAAAAGTGTCAAAAAGTGCACAAGTTTGCATTTTCGCGCATAACTCACGTTCTGAATACATCTGGACATCCAAAAATTTATGTAAGCACTAAAATATTTTATTTTAGTGTTTGGCATAAGAGAAATCCATTCGTCACGCGATTTGGATCGTTTTTCGCGCTTATGCGCATTCCGTCGTAATTAACCGAACAACGCAATCGTACGGCCAAACGAACTGACATCCGAGATATTTTTTAGCACATTATAAGTTCCCTATACTTTAACTTCATTTTTGAGCTTTGAAATGGGGTTAACGGGGCTTAAACGTGTCAAAAATGCATCAAATAGCAAGTTTGGAGCTTCAGGGGCATGTTTTGCCATTTATGAAACATTCTGGTCTGCAGGTGCCTTGCGCACCTCAACACTCTCAGTGTCGTAGTGCGCAAGCAGGGGTCAGATGCAGCAAAACATTTTTTCTCAGCTGTTAACAGCCTTTAACCCCTCCAAAGGCCAAGGCCAAGTGTCAAACTCTTGTGGTGGAGCAATATGAGTTACCACAACATTCCGACAAGTGTACGGGTGAGATCATTCCCTCTTTTCCAAGAAACGATCCTAACGGTGAACCGAAAACTATAAATACCCACCTTATGTTCACTCATTCCTCACAAGAATCTGATCTAATGTGCTCTAAGTTGAAACCTTTGTTTCATACCTGAGCTATTTTGATCCAGATTAGCATTCGGGGACCCTTTGTAAGTGTTCCTTCGTTCTTTTATTGCTTTTCAAGTCCGAAAGTCAAACTTTGTTCGACTTTCTGCATTGACTAGTTTATGGTCAATGCGAAGTTCATTTGAACTTCGCAACGTGATTGTAATCACGATGGTTATAGTCCCTTGTGACTATGCCTACTGATTACCACGTTGTCTAGGGTCGTAAGGGTAAGCGATCTAATAAATCGCTTATACTTTCGAACCCGACCCAGTTGGTCAATCATTAGGATCCGACCAAACACATTAGGTGACCATAGCATATAGGGAATAACCTTCCGAGGTTATACCTTATGGTCGCTTCGTTTAAGTAGTTGTATGATAGGTAGTTTATATGCCTTAGGTAAATTACCAAAATACCCCTTTGATGCCAAAATTCATTTTAAACATATGTAACATAACTTTTGACATCTAAACTGATTTGACAAGAATATTAGACATGTTAGGGCATATGTTACTTGTCATAGGACTAGTTAGGCGGTTCGAACGCGTTTCACGCAAACGACGCGTTAAAGTAGCATAAGCTACCTAAACGGGTCGTAATGGGTCGTAAACATTTAGGTTAGGTTTCATTTAGCATGTAGGCTTTGTTAAACCATATGACACGAGTCTCCATACTCGTTTGGTTACGAACCCTCATTCTATCTAAGTCTTCCGATTTAGGTCCGGTTTATTAACATAGTTACCTATATTAGGTGCCGTTTGATTCCGTGATCTCTAGCATTGCTTGGTGGTTATCTTAGGACTTCTGAGCAATCTCAAGTGAGTACATAGACCCCTCTTTTACTGTTTTCAAACTGTTTTGGGGTGAAACACATGTGCCTACTTGTTACTTTCATGCTTTCCTGTTTTCACATCATATACCTGCTATGTTCGTTAGTACATTATAGTACGTGATTTCATTACATTTCATGCTATGTATGCCCATTGTGTGCGTACTTAGTACATCATTTTATATTACATTTCATGCTATGTATGTCCATTGTGTGCATACTTCGTACATTGTTTTACATTACATTTCTGCTATGTATGTTGACTGATAGCATGCTAGCACATTGATTTACATGACTTTTCTGCTTTGTATGTTAACTTAGCATACTTAGTACATTGTTTTCATATGACATGCATACAACTGCTATAACATTTGGTTTGCACAAACGAGACTTATATACGTTCATTAACATTAGCTACGCCGCTCGGTAGTAAGTACTGGTACCATAGGACTTGACAAATCCCATTCCTGACATCCCGGGTTTGTTTGGATGTAAGGAATGACTGAATCCGAAAACATTTCTTTTGATAACCTTGACTGAAAGGGTTATCCGACTGTCTCAAGGCTTGAATGTATGCGTTAACTTACCAAATAAATGTTTGTATCAATGTAACATGCATTACTTTGCAAAACATAACTTTTTGATATATTCAAAATACTTTGTTTTGTACATTTCTACATTTGGATTATGTGACAATACTTTACTTACAATGCATAACATTTGTTACACATTACTTGACTACTTTTGGACTTCTTAACATTTGACATGGTTTATACAAGGACTCTTTGACAATTGGTTTAAACATAGACTTATTACATTGGTGGTTCGTTTAAGTGACTTAAGTAACGAGATGTGAGTAATATGATACAAGCATGGTGGATACGCCACTGGTACTTCCTATACATAAGTGTTTGTATTATATTATATATCATAGCGTTATTTAAATCATTCAATTTGGACTTATACATTTTACACAAGTAACACGATTTTCACAGGACTTTGGTTTACAAACAATTTACTTTATACAACTCATTTTACTTGGTTATACATTTAACCATACATTATTCTTTTATTTATACATATCATTTGATCTTATCGCTTTTTAAATGATTTACAAAACAAAACGATTTACAAGGTTCATGACTGACTTTTGCTAAACAACTTTTTCTAAACTAATAAGTCATGAATCCTCTTTTCACAAATCCTATGTATCTCACATGCATTTTTATGCTGACGTACCTATTTTCACATGTGTTTTCAGGAGCTTTTGCGTAGGACGATGATCGTGACACTAGGGCGGACCTGTGCCTTAGAGACTTAAAATGAAGATAGACTTAGTTTAATTATGTTATAAACTCTTTGATTCCTGTTCAAAACAATGTAACTCTTATGTTGATAAATAAAATACAACTTTGTATGCCATGGTTATGAAACAATTAATTCTGTTACAACACTCCCCGACGTTTTCCGCCACGTTTTGTATGTTATACGTGGTCGGGGTGTGACAGCGTAGCTTTTCTGACGGTCACGAGCTGCCGCCATTCGTTGTCGTATCTGAGGAATCTTCTCTATTGTGTGTACGACGAGTTCTGGGCCAGTGATTTGGCCGTTTTCAACTTCTGCCCAACAAATGGGGCGATTGGCACTTCCGTCCATACAATGCCTCAAACGGAGCAGCCTGGATGCTGGTGTAGTAACTGTTGTTATATGAAAACTCCACTAAAGGGAGGTGTCTTTCCCAGCCATTGCCAAAGTCGATTACACATGCTCGAAGCATGTCTTCAAGAGTTTGGATGGTGCGTTTACTCTAACTATTTGTCCTATGATGGTTAGTAATACCCCTGTCTATACGTGAGCCAAGAGGGTTATGTAATGTCTGTCATAAATCAGGTATATATCAAAATCAGAGGTAACAAGAGTTGACACCTCGTGCCTAAAAAGCCGCCTCTCCCATAGGAATATTCATAACTTGTGAAGACTCGACAGTTTCCTTGATTGCAAGAGAGTGTGTTGGTTTCGTGAGATGATCAACGATCACCCAGGTGACGCCAGTTTCTGTTTCGAGTTGTAAGTAGGCTAGCGATAAAATGTGTGGTAGTCTGTTCTCAGTTTCATATGGGTGTTTCTGTTCCTGATACTCCACCTTGACTTTTCTACAAGTCAAGCATATCCACAAACATAGCTAGGTGGGTCTTCATGCACGATCACAAGTGCAAGATTTATAGATCCCAATATCTCTCAGCAAAAATCCAGACGACTAGTATTTCGAGGCTGGGGTGCCTTGATTAAAACAAGCTCCCTACAATTGCCATGAAATGAGGTTCACATTCGTTCCATGAGGTAGTAAGTATCGTCCGTCTTGCCCAAGTTGCTCCTCCATGCCTCGCATGGACTTAACTTGAAAATTCTCCTCTATTAGTTCTTCAGTTTGAACATAACGAGTCTGAACAGGTAATTTAGAGTCGATAGTGAGCTGCAAAGCTCATACACGTTCAAGTTTCCACAGTCGTAATCCTCCTTAAAGTTCCATCCAGCGATGCCATTAAATGATTTAGTTCTCTTGAAACCAGGGTACACGGGAGGCCCTTGTGATCGGTCTAAGTAACGCATACGGTACCGTCCAAGTAATACCTCCAAGTAAAATCGAAGACCACGGTTTCCACCGCCGGTTGTGTGTCATGCAGTTCCTCTTTGTAACCCCATTACGTAAGTCACCACTCTCTCGTGTTGCGTCGACGTGTAACTGGGGCTCTGATTCGAACCATAATGATATACCACTGAATCACCCGCACCGACGATGCTCAGTGTATTGCAGAGTTGGGATTCGAAAGTTGAAAAGACGTCCTCCTGTTCTGTCTTTCACGAACACAGCACCTGACTGTGCTAAAGAGATTTAAGTTGTACGACCTTCGAAAATCCTGTGGGCAAGCTGCGATAGTATCTAGCGAAACCAAGGAATTGCTGCATCCCCGAAGGAATCTTTGGTGTCGATCAGTTTCTAACAAGATGCATCTCAGCGAGATCCACGTGTATTCCCATGTGTATTCGCACGTAATGGCTCCTCCCATAGAAGCGTTGAGATAGGATACATATGCCACCCATGGTGTTCCTTTCTCCTGGTCATTATTCAGAACGTTGTCAACAATTACAGTCGATTCAGTGATCCCTGAAGCTGCTGGTGTGTTGATCAACTCAATGATCATGGTGTACAAAGTTGGAATGGCTGCATCACGTTCGACGTGCTGTTCTAAGAGTATTCTCCCTTCGGACTTCCATCTGATGATAGTTCGTTCTCCAGCCAATCCCCGAATGGAAGCTTGTTCCTTGCAACTGGTCGACAGGTGGCCAATACATGGTTGAGACAAGCGGTTCCTAACTATAGCCTTGTTACGTTCTCGATAATCGGTACACATACGAAAAGGCTTATCTTCTCTGGTATAACTGGGCTCCCCAAAGCGAAAAACTAGATCCGATAAAACTCATATCCTATAGTTCCTGAAGTTGATTAGGCAGTTCCTGCAACCTTCCTGGTGTAATACAATAAGGAATACTAGTAACAAGGGATGCTTCTGACATGATACCGATCTGATATTCCACCTGACGATGTGGAGGTAAACCTGATAGTTCTTCTGGTAGCTCTTAGGGAGAAATCACGAACAATTGGTGGATCCTCGATCCTCCTTTCCTTAGCCTCGACATTAGTAACAAGTGCTATCATGGCGGGGTAATCCTTCCGTGGACACTTCAAGCCTTCGCTGCTGAATTGATGCTAACCTCTGCACCACTCGGATACTTTATGATAGACGATAACCTTCCCCTCATAGGGTACATCTATCAAGAACAACAGAAGAAAGGTCGATGTCGAACACTTATCCCACAAGGTCGAGTTTGCATCCCAACGATCATATGAGGTTTCCATTGTCTCGCCATCAGCCGATTCCACAACAGGTTGGGTTTCAAGAAGCATCAGGGTTATATAGAACAGAGACAAAGTGATTCGTTACCTAGAACGTGTATGCCACCATGTTATTACAATCCTGGCGTCGCCCACGCCAATCCTAAATGCCCCTCCATGAGCATCATTTCCCGTGTGGTTGTACTTGTTGCGAGGATTTCCAGTACGGCCGTCGTTTCCTTGGTTGTTGTCATTTTGATTTAGCAACAGCCACTCGATGTCGTAGGCACCTTCATTTCTATACTGTTGGTTGCCATTTCAAGTACCTTGATGTTGCCGTGACTGTTGCCTCCGATGCTGTTGTTTGAAATGGAGCTCTACGATCTTTCATCGACAGGGTCCATCTTTTCATATTCCATGCCACGTTCTAAGGCGCTACCCCTTGTGCTGGCAGTTTCACGTTCCATACCATGGTCGATTGTCATCGTTTATGTCCCGATTAATTCGTAAAAGTTGACTCCCATGAGTCGCTGGCTGGGGTTAAGGATTTGATTGGAGTCAAATCGCTGATGTTAGTTGCTGGTAACTAGGGTTGTTCAAATGCTGAAGTCCATCGTTCTTACAAGTTGACTGAGTAATACATGGTATGTTACGAGAGTGTTGCAGAAGTGATCGCACTTCGGGATCTAAGGCGTCAATACGTTAAGTTCCAGCAAACGAAGAAAGGTGAGAAAGATATAGACTAATCATTATCGTTGCAACATCCAACTCGGGGATGTTCGTATAGGCACCTAACATTCTACACAGTTCGCTAGGCATTCAGATGGGTGTTCAGGTAATACTCGATAGCATCGAGATTCGAAAGGATCCAGAGAGGAATGAAAAGTTCACGTTCGAGTAGGGGACAATCACTGCTATGACCCCTATAGGTTTGTTATGTTTCACATCGATCAAATAACGGAACGGAACCCCTTTTTCACTTGTTAAGCCTCACTGGGACTCGCATGCACCCCACATTATTATTATGTGTGCACCCACAATAATATTGTGATTTGCATGCTCATCTCAGCTCCTCTTAACTCATGTCAAATGGTTCCTCAAACTCGAGTAGCAACCAAAGAGCATCACGAAGCGTAAGTCATGAATGTTTAGGGAAATACCACCCTATCAGTTACATAACACATGCAAGTAATACATGAATTCATACTTTTGTGCTAAACGTGCAATCACATGCAATATCATATGTAAGTGTTCACTAGTTATGCAGTACAATGAGTATATAAGAGACGAACCTTGCAATCTGGAGCTGAGTGTCATGGTCGTATTCACGTTTTCAGAACTGTTCGGTTATAGTCTGGTTTTACAAAAACGTTTTTCCCCTTTCTAAAACCAAGTTCACTATAACCAATGGCTCTGATACCAATCTATCACACCCCCAAAATACCACATGCGGAATCACCGCGGGGCGTGTGACATACCAGGATCTAGCCATCAATCACATTGAACTCATAGGTATATTTGAATAAAACTTTCATTCATTAACATTAGTGTCACAACGTTACAAATAATTCACAGTATACAGCGGAAGCATAATTCATTCGTTAAGTGTTTATAAACCACATGTAAAAATCATTAGTCTCATGTTGCGATTCCATGTATCTCGACCCATGATCACTCCAGCCTCCCAGACAGCAAGTTCCAATCAATATGCACCTAAAGGCCTGCAAGGCATGTAACAACGAATTAACAACAAAGTTGAGCAAGTTCACAGTTGGTTGTCCGTTTTAAAGTTGTTCTCAAAACCATATGTTATTTCGAAAACCATGTGTTAAAGTTGAGCGAGTTCACAGGGTCCTCGTCTCGCTGATAAGGTTGTTGTCCAAGGTTGCCTCCTCTGCCTCGCTGTCACTACCGTAGTCAGGCACCTTCGCATTTGAGAGGGAATAGCAGCCATCTTCTATGGAACCAAGTTCAGTGGCTCACTTGGTAACTATGTCAGCCATATGTCACACCCCGACCACGTAAAACAACAAAACGTGGCGGAAACGTCGGGGAGTGTTGTAACAGAATCATTGTTTCACAACCATGGATTAAATAATTTCATTTTATTGAATTATTGAACTCATTGTTTATTACAATTCAAATAAATACAATTATTATCTTTCAAGTTTTAAAGTCGCTAAGGCACGAGTCCATCCTATGTATAGCATGTATCAACAATCATCACAAAGCAGTACCTGAAACATGTGTAAAAATAGGTACGTCAGCATAAAAATGCCTGTGAGATACATAGGTTTTGTTTATGCAGGATTCATGACTTGTTAGTTTAAAAGAATGTTTTAACAAAATGGTCATGAATCCTTAATAAATGTTTTCTTTTATAAACAAGTGATAAGAAATCAGATTATAAAAGAAAGATGTATAAATAAATACTTAAGTAAAATAAGTTTGTAAAATAATGTTTTCATAAAAAGGTTTGTAGTATATATAAAAATATACTTTGGTTTTTAAGAAAGTCGATTAGGCAATATATCAAAATATATTTTGGTTCCAAAATCGTTAAACAGATAGTATATTAAATATACTTTGGTTGTCAAAACAATCGTTTTTGATAGTATATCAAAAGTATACTTTGGATTTATGTATAACATATTTAACTATGTTTTGGTTGAATAAATAACATATTAAAAATATGTTTTGGTAGTTAATCAAAATATATGTTGTTTTGTACAATATCACACATGAGAGTTTATCAAACTATACTTTTGGGAGTATAATGAAATATACAAATAAAATGTGA
The DNA here is from genome assembly GCA_030545235.1 of Helianthus tuberosus. Taxonomy (NCBI): domain Eukaryota; kingdom Viridiplantae; phylum Streptophyta; class Magnoliopsida; order Asterales; family Asteraceae; genus Helianthus; species Helianthus tuberosus. The sequence continues at coordinate 15,085 of JARYGA010053863.1, read as the reverse complement.
TTTAAGAATTCAATCAGACCTAGTGCATCAAAACACACCTTTGAGACTATAGGGATACCACAAAGGCAATCCCTATTTGGATGGAGAAACAAATTGGTTTCAGACATTCCATGACAACATGAATGGGGTGTCAAATCCTATAGCGCTATATCATACTACCAATCGGTCTGGTGAACAAAATAAGTACTATCCAACAATTAATTTTATACTCTTTGAAAAAAATTAGAGTTTAAACCATAAATAATTAGTCGGTTTGTCAAAAGATAAGTACTAATATGTATAATCAATTATACTTTGAACTCGTGAACATAACAAATAGGTACACATGCTTCACCCCAAAACTTTGAAAATAGTAAAAAAGGGGAACTATGTACTCACTTGAGGGTGCTTAGAAGTCTTGAACAACAACCAAGCAAAGCTAGAGGGAGTAGGGAATCAAACGGCACCTAATATAGGTAACTATGTTATTAAACGACTCCTAAACCGGGAGATAGGATAGAATGATGTTCTATAAATCAAATGAGTAATTGAACTCATATGGTATGATTTAATACATCTAACATTCTGATTTGAAAGTCTACCTAAGTTCTTTTGACCCGTTTCGACCCATTATGGTAGCATATGCTACTATAACGTGTCGGTTGCGCAAAACTATGTTCGGATGGTTATCTATGAGCTATGTCAAGTCTTACATGCCCAATTATACCCTAACATGTTACTAATTCAGATTAGATGTCAAAAATATGTTCACATATGCACATCACGGATTTATGCTATAAAAGGGCATTTTAGTCATTTCCTATGGGCATGTAAGCCAATTAACGAATAGTTAACCAATCCTATGTGATCATAAGGTATAACCTCAGGGGTTATTCCCTATGCAACTATGATCACTAAGCAAGCTTGGTCAGATCCAAATGATCGACCAACCGGGTCGGGTTCGAAAGTCTAAGCGATTGTCTAGACCGCTTAACTTACGACCCTAAACAAGCACTAAACTAGTAGTGACGAGTTAAACATGTCAAAACATGTTTAACTAACTTATAAAACTGATTTGGTATCAAAACAATGGGTTTTGATACCCGAAAATAGTTTCGTTGCAAAATGCGTGCTAAAACGCATTTTGACCGAAACTTTGACTCGTCACTATGCCTAGTCAACGTGGTAATCAGTAGGTATAATCGCTAAGGATTATAACTATCGTGATTACAATCATGTTGCAAAGTTCAATTGAACTTTGACTTGACCAATTGATGGTCAAAACCGAAAGTCAAACTGTTGGCCAAACTGTTTGACTTTCTGCACTAACATAAATAAAAGAATGAAAGAATGCTCACTAAAGGTCCTTGCTATCTTTTCTACAAAGAACAAGTTCCTTATCAGATGATAGAGCTCCCAATACAGATTGTAGAGGAGATATCAGAAGAATGAGCAAGGAATGAAAGAAAGGTGAAGGCTATTTATACTTGTAGCAAGAACACAAGATCATGACATGTGTTTGTGTAGCTTCCAAGCATTAAATCATGGCCAGACACTTGTTTGTTGCAGGTTCAAAGCCTTGGGGAGGTGATAACTTGGCTACCACACAAAGAACTTTGCATAACAGCCCCTGAATTATCAAACAGATTGCAAAAATCAACTTTCTGGTCGCTGGGAAACTTACACGGCCCGCGTAAGGTATAGGGGCAACCTTACGCACCCCGCCTGGCCTCCCCAGATCAGCTGAAGTTTGATAATTGGCAGTTTAGGTCCCTGTACTAGTTTTAAGCCCATTTCAGCCCCTTTTGACCCCCGTTAAGCCATTTTCAAGGCTCTATAAGGTCAATAAAGTTTAGAGGACTCAAAATGTGCTCAAAAACATCTCAGATGTTGGCTCGTTTGGTCGTACGGTCGCGTTATTCGTTAAATTACGACGAAACTCAAACGGACGCGAAAACGAACCAAATTAAGCGACGAATGGAATTTTTGCATGCCGATCACTAAAATAAAAATATTTTAGTGTGTACCAAAATTTTGGATGTCCAGATGTGGCCAGAACGTAAGATATGCGCGTAAATGCAAACTTACGCCGTTTTTGACACTTTTAGTCCCTGTAAGATCATATAAGCATGTTTTCGCACACCGAACCCATCAAAGCTTATTTCTAAGCTATGTTTAGGTTATATATGGTATGTTTAACTTATGATCATGTTCTGGACTGTACGTTGCCTTACGAAACGGCAGACTTTTGCAGTTTGACGCAAATAGTCCCTGTGAGCGAATAAACTTGTTTTCGGCATACCAAACCCTTCAAAACTTATTTCTAAGTTATGTAAAGGTTATTTAAGGTATGATAAGCCCATGTCACTATTATGGAGTGTTTGTTGCGTTAAACTGGTTATATTTACGCATCAAATCGCGTATAACCTTCAAGAAAGTGATTTAGAGCTCGAAATCGAACAAGAATTGATATGTGCAAACGATGCACATATTTATACAAATCCCAAGTATGAAACAAAATATTTCATTGGTTTGGTATTTGTATGATGGTTGAAGTGACACAGGTGTCACACCATAAGCTCCGCAATAAAAGCGAGGTCGATAGTCTGATCGTGCGATTTAAGAACAATAATAGAATTCGAAGTCGAAGGTCTCTCGTTCCCGTCAACAATTATCCCGTACACATATATGCATATATATTAATGAGTAATAATGTTACTTAGTATATATGTAAGCAAATAAATGCAACATGTCACATATAACTCTCGTTTGTTCTTTCAGGGGGGGTCATTTCGTCTTTGGCAAGTCTATCTCACGTAGACTATACCTCATTTGGCACGTCAGTTGAGGTATTCTCCTCCTTACTAATGTCTTTGCTTTGTCTTTCCTTTGGAAAATGTTTGACTCATGGATCTTTGTGCTTTCGTAAATGCAATGAAAAACCTTTTTTATAAAATTGTTTTCGTGAGAGAATCCTAGTGATTGTAGTCTAGACTCGAGAAGGAATCCTAGTTCACTACAATCGAAGCTCCGATACCAAACTGTAACACCCTGAGTTTTGAGGAAGCGTATGCGTGTGACTTGTTTGGTTTTCATTGCATTCGATTATAACAAACAACTATATGATTAAAATGATGTTCATCCATTCATAAAGTTTAAAACATTACAAACACCAGTCATTTAAGTTCCAAAAAACACAACCTCTGATTAAATTACAAACCAACAAAAATGGATGACATCTAAATTTGAAATTTACATCCAGAATACAACACCAGCGCCCAAGATCCATCTCGTTTCCTGAAATACATGTAATTTTGAAAACATCAAGAAAAGTTGAGCGGGTTCATGTATCTTGTAGGAGTTCCAATAACTTGTAAACAATTGAGAGACTCTTTTGAAAACAGGTATGAAAAGCGTCTATGAACAGATCAATTAATGTTTTGCAAGGACATTAATGTATGTGAAGACATAGGGAGTACTCAACCCGAGTAGACTATTATTAGTGTCACACCCCCCAAAATACCACATGCGGAATCACCGTGGGGCGTGTTGTCACACCCCGACCACGTAAAACAACAAAACATGGCGGAAACGTCGGGGAGTGTTGTAACAGTGCATTGTTTCACAACCATGGAATAAATAATTTCGTTTTATTGAATTAATGAACTCATTTTTTTTATTACAAATCAGATAAATACAACTATTATCTTTAAAGTTTTAAAGTTGCTGAGGCACGAGTCCACCCTAAATGTAGCATGTATCAACAATCATCATAAAGCAGCACCTGAAACATGTGTAAAAATAGTTACGTCAGCATAAAAATGCCTATGAGATACATAGGTTTTATTGATTTAGGATTCATGACTTATAAGTTTAGAAAAAGTTGTTTAAGAAAAATAGTCATGATCCTTGAAAAAGGATTTCTTTTATAAATCATACTAAAATTTATAAGAAATCAGATGATATAAAATAATAATACATAGGTAATTAAATAACTAAGTAAAATGAGTTTGTATAAAATATATTGTTTGAAAAACAACCTTTTGATAAAAAGGTTTATAGCATATATAAAAATATATTTTGGTTTTAAGAAAGTCGAATAAGTAATATATTAAATTATATTTCAGTTCCAATGCCGTTAACCCAAGTGTACTAAATAACGCCATGGTATGTAATGTGATGAAAACACTTATATATAAGAAGTACCAACGGCGTATCTACCATGTTTTCATCATATTACACCGTCCCGTTATCTAAACACTAACCCAAAACCCAATTGTAAAACAAATAGGATATTAAATATACTTTAGTTGTTAAAATAAAGATTTTCAGTAGTATATTAAAAGTATACTTTGGATTTATAAATAACATATTAAACTATGTTTTGGTTTGAAAATAACATATTAACTATGCTTTGGATTTGAAAATAACATATTAAGCTATGTTTTAATGATTAACAAAATATATGTTGGTTTTGTACATTATCACATATGAGAGCATATCAAATTATACTTTTGGGAGTATAACTAAATATACAAAAATAATGTGATTTAAGAATTCATTCAGACCTAGTGCATCAAAATACACCTTTGAGACTATAGAAATACCACAAAGGCAATCCCTATTTGGATGGAGAAAAATAAATTGGTTTTAGACATTCCATGACAACAGGAATGGGGTGTCAAATCCTATAGCGCTATATCATACTACCACCCGGTCTGGTGAACAAAAATAAGTACTATCCAATGATTTATTTTATAATCTTTAAGAAAAATTAGAGTTTAAACCATAAATAACCATTCAGTTTGTAAAAAAAAAAGATAAGTACTCATATGTATAATCAATTATACTTTTGTAAACAAGAACATAACAAATAGGTACACATATTTCACCCCAAAACATTTGAAAACAGTAAAAGAGGGGACTATGTACTCACTTGAGAGTGCTTAGAAGTCTTGAACAACTACCAAGCAAGCTAGAGGAGTCCCGGAAATCAAACGGCACCTAATATGGGTAACTACATATATAAACAGGACCTAATTCGGAAGATTGGATAGGATGAGGTCTCGTAAACCAAATGAGTGTGCGAACTCATATGATATGGTTTAACAAGGCCTACATACTAAAAGAAAACCTAACCTAAGTGCTCACGACCCATTACGACCCATAGCTTACGCTACTTTAACGCGTCGTTCGCGTAAAACGCATTCGGACCGCATAACTAGTCCTATGACAAGTATTATATGCCTAAATATGTTTAATTATGTTGCATAATTAGTTAAGTGACAAAAGTTTGGGTTACATATGCTTAAACATCAATTATGCATAAAAAGGGTATTTTGGTAATTTTCCTAAGGCATATAAACTACCTATCACACAACTATTTAAATGAAGTGACCATAAGGTATAACCTCGAAAGGTTATTCCTTATACAACTATGGTCACCTAATGTGTTTGGTCGGATCCTAAAGATCGACCAAATGGGTCTAGTTCGAAAGTCTAATCGGTTGTTTAGACCGCTTGACTTACGACTCTACGTAAGCACTAAACCTAAAGTGACGAGCTAAACATGCTAAAACATGTTTAGTTAAGTTAGAAAACAGGTTTGGTATCAAAACAAACGGTTTTGATACCTAAAAGTAGTTTGGTTACAAAATACGCGAGAGTACGCATTTTGGCCGAAACTATGACTCGTCACTACACCTAGATAACGTGGTAATCAGTAGGTATAGTCACTAGGGACTATAACCATCGTGATTATGCTCACGTTATGAAGTTCAAACGAACTTCTCATTGACCATAAACTGGTCAATGTAGAAAGTCAGACGCAGTTTGACTTTCAGACTCGAAAAGCGATAAAAGAACGAAAGAATACTTACAAAGGGTCCCCGCAAGTTTGATTTTCCAAGTATTCTCAGGTATGAGGTGATAAAACACCTCAACTTAGAGAAATCTCAGAAATCAAGTGGGTTGAGAATGAAAGGGGGTGGGGTATTTATAGTTTTCGGAGAGCCGTTAAGATCGTTCCTCGTGAAATGAGCTTCAATCTTAGCCGTCCAAGTGTGCCCCATGTTTTGGAATACCATGGGCACTTAAAATAGCCCCTTGAAAGCTTAAAATACCATTTGCAAGTTACCAAAACCGTTGGAACAGCTGGAAACAGGCTGGAAACATGTTTTTGCAAGTCTGACATGCTCACACGGGCCGCGTAAGAGTAAGGGAAGTCTTACGCGGGCCGCCTGAGTCTTCTGATCAGCAACCAACTTTCAGAAATTGCAGAAATGGTCCCTGTTATGGTTTAAGCTCATTTTCGACACTTCTAAGGCCCGTTAACCTCATTTCAAGGCCCTAAAATGATGTTAAAGTATAGGGAACTCAAAACATGCTCAAAAATATGTTGGATGTCGGTTCGTTTGGTCGTACGATCGCGATGTTCGCTTAATTACGACGGAAGTCGTAACGAACACAAAAACGATCCAAATTAAGCGACGAATGGAATTTTATCATGCCAAACACTAAAATAAAATATTTTAATGCTTACATAAATTTTTGGATGTCCGGATGTAATCAGAACGTAAGATATGCGCGAAAATGCAAACTTATGCACTTTTTGACGCTTTTAGTCCCTCAATGAGCATAAAGTTTATTTTAGCACACCGAACCCCTCAAAGCCTATTTCTAAGCTATGTAAAGGATATTTAGGGTATGGTTAACTTATGATCAAGTTCTGGAATGTTCCTTACTATACGAATCGGTATAGTTTCGCAGTTTGACACAATTAGTCCCTGCGATTGAACAAACTTAATTTCAACATACCAAACCATCCAAAACTTATTACTAAGTTATGTGAAGGTTTTTTAAGGTATGTTAAGCCTATTTTACTATTCTGGAGTGTTTGTTGCATTAAACTGGTTATATTTACGCATCAGTGCGCGTATAACCTTCCAGAAAGTGATTTAAGGCTTGAAATCTAACAAGAATTGATATGTGCAAACGATACACATATTTTTACAAATCCCAAGTATGAAATATAATATTTCATTGATTTGGAATTTGTTTGATGGTTGAAGTGACACAGATGTCACACGTGTGACATACCAGCATCTAGCCATCAATCACATTGAACTCATAGATATATTTAAATAAAACTTTCATTCGTTAACATTAGTGTCACAACGTTACAAATAATTCACAGTATACAACGGAAGCATAATTCATTCGTTAAGTGTTTATAAACCACATGTAAAAATCATTAGTCTCATGTTGTGATTCCATGTATCTCGACCCATGACCACTCCAGCCTCCCAGACAGCAAGTTCCAATCAATATGCACCTAAAGGCCTGCAAGGCATGTAACAACGAATCAACAACAAAGTTGAGCGAGTTCACAGTTGGTTGTTCGTTTTAAATTTGTTCCAAAAACCATATGTTCTTTCGAAAACCATGTGTTAACCGATTCCTTGTTTCCCAAACCATAACCAGTGGGGGCTACCCCATGTGAACCACTTATATGTTGGCGTCCTTCCCAACCGAGGACGGAGGTACGTACTCTACCCAACCGAGAATACGTAGGTTAAATGTAGTCGTCCTTCCCAACCGAGGACGAAGGTACGTACTTTACCCAACCGAGAATACGCAGGTTAAATTTTGTCGTCCTTCCCAACCGAGGACGAAGGTACATATTCTGTTAGAGGTGAATATGTAGGTTTCGTTTAAGCTTCTTAACCCATTCCCAAACCACCGGGAGTCCCATGCTTTGTAGAAAGTGTGAACTCACCTTGGTTTGCTCGGTCGAACTCTTAAAATAGCTAACGCTCAGGGTTGGTCAATCACGTCCTAATAGGATTACCATTTAGTTTGTTAATGGTTTTAAATAAAACACAAAGTTCCTACACGCATCTATCATGTAGCACCTTTTATCATACGACACTAATTATCACGACACAACTTAGCGACAACACAAATGTAACAAAAGGTTTAAAATACTCTTTAATAAAATTCAGCAATATAGTGCATTTTCGGATAGTTTTCGGAGTGTTATCCGGAATAGTTCGTGTACAGCAAAATTCCCAAAATTTTACAGAGTACTCTAAATGATCCACATCACATTGTGTAAAAATATCGGGACTTAATTCATTACCAATTATTTTATAAAAATCATTTACTGGGCTGTAATCAGATTCGTCACTTTCTGACTGCAGTCCACCGGAAAATTCATTTAAAATTCATCGTAAGTCCGTTTGACGAAATTCCAGTTGGAGAATTACAAGACACCCGTGGCCATCTACAGTATTAATTTTATGCCCTAATTCTACACAGATTTCAAGTTATGATGAAAAACATAACACACATTTTCTGCAGTAAAAAGGCAGCTTTTGCTGCTGTAGAAAACGGACCTTTAAAAATAGCAAACGACCTCAAAAAAATATGATTCCAGTGCCATTTGATTCATTTTTCAAAATAACACGTTATAGAGTCAAGAAAATCCCGTTTTTGTTAAATTACGACCCAGTTACATCCGATTAAAGTCGGCTGTAACTGTTGGACAGATTATGTTCTCGTTATCCAACTTCCCCAACTGAACATCTAATGCGCCCAATATCCCAAAACGTTTATATACAACAGATTATCATCCTACGTAAGTCTTGTATCCATTAATTTGTCAAAACACATAATATTTTTATCCACAACAATAAGCTAGCGGCAACCCGAGCCCCAAACTGGACATACTCGTCTAATCAATGCAATTTCTAGCAACGAGATTACACGTATCAACATAAACCACCAAACTCAGATTATTATTGCTAAAACATCTAAAACTAACCAGGTTTATCTCAGCATCTAACCACATCAAAACCCTAGTGCGACTACAAGTTCATATGCGATCCAGTCATCCTTAAATCAAGAATTTTAGCCACTATCACAACATGTATTATCAAAAATATTACTCCGAGCAGAAAAACACAGCCATGTAACGAAGAACTTCAAACCGTAAACAATAAACAAACATAGTAACCGATTACAAGATACGAGGGAGAGAGGGTTCGAGCGGGAGGAAGAGTTACGAGGAGAGACTTAGCGACGATGGAGGGGGTCTCTTGCTGCCGTAAATCACCAAGGGAAAAGGTGAGAGATCGCAGGTTGCAATTTAGGGTTGAGGTGCCGTCATGCAAGTTTTACGTATCATAATAAAAGGTAGGTGTTTAAGACGGTTTGGTATTGCTTATGGGCTGCACATATTAATTCACATGGGTCATTAAAACAAATGGGGTATGGATATGTTGGGCTACGACAATTAAATAGGGGCAAGGGAGTAGGGGTTGAAGACAACATGAACAACGACAACTTCAACATTTGTTGTTCTTGATATTTATATATCTATTTGTTGTTGGTATTATTATTATTATATTTTATTTTTACATCACCAAAAGAAGCAATTAACATTCCATGTAAGATGTATTGTATTAGACTAAGCAACATGACTAAGAGTTTATTTATTTTTTTGTAAGCCACTAATATAAATATATAACTAATCAATTGATATCAATATATATTTAACCAACTAATATAAATATATAGTTTTCATGCTTTGGTTCGGGCCTCATAAGTTCCGAGTTACGCGAGTGGGTCGATTCGACAAGCAAGACATGCACATTGGTTCAAACACTTCGGGTCGGTTCAACGCGATATGGATAAAGTATAACTAGTTCATCAAATAATAAAAGTGTGCGATTTTATTTAAAAGAAATGAAACAAACATGTTTCTACCTCAAAATCACGGGTTGTCAGAATTAGTGTCGAATCCCCTCGACTGTGTCAAATCACCTTGACTATGTCAAATCCCCTTGACTGTGTCAAATCACCTTGACCGTTTTCGAATCACCTCGACTGGTACACAACAGTACTCTAAGTGGTCACACAAGGACCATGAGTGGGGCTCGGCCGTACCCGTTAGATCTAACCCTTGTCCATGATTCTTATGAGAGTTAATGGCATTTTAGTTTCAGCCTATGCTCACATGATCTAAAAGTTCATTTCATAGCCAAATCATACCCATGTTGACATGTATTTCACCCCCGAGAGTTATAAATCCGAAAACAGTTGAGAGAAAAGGGGGGCATGAACTCACAAGTTTGCGTCCTGCTATGTTGTATACTCAAAGGTCTTTCTATGAGTCGTACAACTATCTACACACGTCCCATGTTTTATTATAAGTCTTGTAACGACTCTCAGTTTATTTATTTATTAAGACTTATTCTGGAATTGGTATACTTTGAGTTATATGTTGGACGTACATGATATAATTCCAAGTTATATAAGTATTAGTTAAAATAGGAATATTTTAACTTAAATTACATTTATTCCAATTATTTGGAATATTGTTAAAAATAATATATTTTTAACTTAGTTCATTATGTATTCCTCACATCAATATTTCCCAAGTATGGGTATACTTGTACTTGTGTATTTTCATACTTGTGTATTTTTAGATTTGTGTATTTAGCCAAGTATTGGTGGCGTATTCCAGTGTGTATTTATACGTATGGGGATACGTATTTTCTTGTATTTATTAAGTATTTTATACTTAATTTGTATTTAATATTCCGGAATATTATTTTTAGATAACTAAAAATCACCAACTTTGTATTATTAAAATATTCATATTTTGAGAAAATTTTTATAGAAAAATATCTATAACTTTACTTGGCAAAACTAAATATACCTTTATATATATCTCAAAAATATGTATATATATATATATATATATTTATATATATATATATATATATATATATCAAGATTAACTTTAGAAAATATATATTTCTATTTTTCGCCCAAAATAATATATTTTTAACTTGTTTTAATAAAATATATATTTCTCCACTAAAAAATAATATATTTTCTATTTGACAAAATATGATATATTTGTAATACTTGTAAGAATCCATATTTTCCGTTTCTTTGTTTTCCAAAATACCGTTTGTCATTCTTGTCGGTTACGAATTTATTTCCGAAATATAAATATATTTATAGTCCTTATGTCCGTTTGTCCGATTGTCCAATATTCGGGTATAATTTATATATTTATTTTCTTGGGATTTTGGTAATATTTTCATATTACAATTTTGTTATTTTGGTGTGTTATATTATTTTCATGTTCCAAAAATAATATAACTAATACGCATAATTATACAAGTAGCACACAATTTGTGACATCTAAATATATATTTTCCAAAATATATACTTAGTCATTTTATTATAAAAAATCAACCTCCAATGTTTGTAATTTTCGTAATAAAAATTATGGCAAATTTTTATATGAAAACCATGATCAAAATTTACTTGTTTAAAATATTTTTCTAAGTGTTTAATTTCTACAAAAAATTTGCCATAGTTTTCCCTTAAAAATGGAGGTTTCCATGCTCAAAGGCATATCATTTTCTTTTTAAAATTCATCACCAATCATCAACAATTTAAACAAGACTTACCATGTGCTTCAAATATTCAATACACTATGACATGAACTTGAAAGTTTGTAAAATTTTGAAGTAACTTAACATGTTGTTTAGTAAGTTTAGTTACCTCTAAAAACATGGTTATTATTTTATAAATCTCATTCTTGTAAATTTTAGTTCTTTACAACTTATATGATGCTTTTCTAAAAATAATTCTTCTTGTATTTTTCTTGTTACCAACACTCTTCTAACTTTGATTTAACACTTAAAACATGATTAACTTCTTTAAAAACCATGCTCATGTTAATCTTGTAATAAACGTTGTTCTCTTGAAAATATTATCTTTGAAATCATTCATTTTAAAGACTTATAACATGTATCAATAATCATCATACACTAAAACAAGCATATATTCAAGTTCATGTTTACCATAAAGGATGATCATTATGATTTTCTCAAGATCCATCCTTATACTTGCTAGATCATGTGTTTAATCATCATCTAGCAAGCTTCTTATGATTATTAACATCATAATCACAAGAAATCAATAAACAAGTTTCATACATACACTAAAACAACTTAGATTCTCATGTTATTAAGCTTTATGTTAGTGATCATCTGCATGTTTCTTTGAGTTTCATAAGATTAACATATTACATAACCTTTTAACCATTAAAATGACAAGTAAAACCAAGTTTTGAGGAGCTTACTACTAGCTCTAACGGCTAGGGAAGAAACAAGATGAAGATGATGATGTAGGAGGTGGATAAAAGCTCTAGGTGATGCTGCTTCAATCTCCAAAGCTTCCAAGCTTCTTAACTATGCTTCTTGCACCTCTAAATCACCATAGATTGCTTGATATTGGACTTGAAATGGATATGTGTGTGGATGATAGTTGAGCCGAGAATGGAAGGGAAGAAGGGAGGTTGATGTGTTTGTTGGAAATGTTAGGAATGATAGAGAATGAATGTCTTAAGGTTTATAAAACTATCTCCCAACACAAGATTATCTAATGGTCATAATGTCTCAAATCATCCGTCAACATGGGGGGGGGGGGGTGTTGGTTGTGATTCAATGGTAAGTTAAGCAAGTTAGTTACATTATAAGTATATTAGTTAGTGTTTTAGGTGTTATAGTGTTTTAGGATGAATTATGGTGTTCGGTGACCATAACTAGCTTCGTAACACTAAAACAATGCTTCTAGTGAAAATTTGGTGTTTCGGGTAGTGTCTGGTTGTTTGGTTGGTTACCGGTTCGTTAAGGTGCTAACTTACGCAGTTTAGTGTGCTTTATGTAGGCTTTTATGACAGTTTTGATTCCCAACACTTAGGAAGGTATTCTGGACCATTAAACCAAAATTCTGCATTATATTTTGTTGTTAAAAAGCTGATAATTGCTGAATTTGGTTGTTTTCTGTAGAATTCTGCAGTTTTAGTGTGTTTTCTGGCACTTTTCGGCACCTAAATCGTCACTAGGAAGGCAGTTTTGTAATCCCTACTTTCCTACACTCTATTCTAGTGTAACTTTTGTTTCTAGGCTCATTCTGTGTCTTAACATCATGTCTGTCTGAACTCCCGTCAGTACTTCTAGCTTGTCTGATAACTGTGCTAACTTTGTTCTATGCATTAATTGAACTACACTATGTTGCATGTAATAATGATAAACAGTCTTGCAACATGAAATGCACTTGTATGTATATGACAGTATTCAGGAAATCCTTCGTCTTGTTCATTCAATCATGCACAATCATTAAGGTACAATTTACTGTTCATTATTGTACGGAATACATGGAAAAGTGCCAGTTGTCACAATACATACTTCATACATGCTCACACATTTAATTTCGTGAAACATTTGATACAATATTCGTAATTCTTGGAAACTATGTGTTAAATTTGCAAAATCATGAAATACGTGAATAATACATCTTTTGGATGCATATGATGCTTAATTACGACCTTCATACGCTTAATCATACTTCATTATACTTGTCTTATGTTAATGATACTTGATAAGCCCTTAAACTATGCTTATATGTCATAACAAACCCATAAAACCCAAAATATAAACTTAAGGGGCCTAAAATGTCAACATTTGAAACTTAAAACCCATCAGACCAGGCCTGGCGGCCCGCGACCCGCATGGGTGTGGGCTTCGCGGCCCGCAAGCCATCCGGATCCGAGAACAGCCCTTCCAGCCCGTTTATTGGTCACCTTGGTTGGTTTTTGTTGCATCTTAAGTGTATGTCTTGCATTAATTAAGCCACCAACCCAACCCTAATCCATACCCTATAAAACCCAAACCTCCGTCAAGCATTTTTCACTTTCCTAACACTCCAAAATCACTCTCAATCACTCAAAAACGCAGCTGTGAACAGAAGCAAATCAGAATCATATCATCTCACAAAAGTGAGCATAACTCACTCATTTCTTAACCTTTTTCCTTGATTCTTCTTCATACTTGCTTGGAACAACCTTAGATATGTTTCCAACAGGTTTTGCATGGAATACCAAGGCTGGAACATCATCATATAAGGCTCCAAACTTTCTGTTTTGATTAAACTTTACTAAACTAGCTTGAACTTGAGTTATCTCATACACATTCCTATGTCCTTATGCTCATAATCACTTCTATGGTTAGTTGGGCTTAAAAACAAGGTTGTGACACTTAAAATCAGAGGTTAAAACCTCATAAACTTTCTGTTTTGGTTAGGATTTAACCCATAAGTAATGAACAAGCATAAAGCTTGATGTTTCTATGATTATAGGACTAGCTTGGGCTATCCTACTTGAAAAATCCACACATTACTTGATGATTTCTTAGATTAGTTGTAGTTAACTTATTCTTTATTGTATGTTCATGACCCTCCTTGATTGTTTATAACAACAAGTGTTGTGGTGAACACCAAAGAGGTACCTAAATGGAAGACTTGTTCTTCCTACCTCCAACATGACTTATATGATATACAAAGAGGTTCCTAAATGGGGGATTCATCCTCCTACCTCATGCTTGACCTATATGACATAATGTATAACTATATAATACTTATATATTATCCCAATAATTGAACTTTTTATGATGAACTAGTGGTCATTTGTCAAGATAGTAGGTTATATCATCTAAGGACCATAATGCTTGTCACGATTCTAATGGGCATTTGACCCATGAAAACATCTAAACTCTTTTGAGTTTCATAGTGTCAAGAACAAGTATTATGTGTCCTAGGTGGTTATTTTCTTCGTATGTTTACTTTCATGTATTTTAAAATCCGAATCTTAATCTTCCGATGAACTCTCCATACTCACCCACCTATGTTTCTTCGTGTAGAAGGACGAGGTGCTCCCAACTAATCAACCAAACACTCTCGGAATATCAAGTGGAAAGCTTGCAAAACCGTGAGTATACTCGAACCCCCTCTTTACGTTTACCAATTTTTGGGGTGTAATATGTTTACTTATGAAACTTACCCATGAACTTTATTCATAAATGCACAAACATTCCTATAACATGCTTGCATACTTGATTACTGGATAGATTGAACTTGGGGTTATACGTTTTGTGTTAGACTTATCATTAGCTTCGATCGAGCCTATCCTTGACATATATAGCGCTATAGGATTAACGCACCACCCGTAGACTTGAGGTTATGT